>PYHW01009533.1:974675-1022487 GCA_013186435.1 Turdus rufiventris | reverse complement strand
AGTATTGGCTTATGTCAGGTCATAGTGATGTGGAACTAAGGTTTCAGAATTTACAGAAGATCCTGACAAGCAAAACTAATGTTTTCAAAAGACTGGTGGAGACAGATAGCAGAGGAAATGTTGCAAACTGATTTTAAGAAGCTGGTCCTCCAGTTACACAAAAAATCTGAGGCTAGTGGAAATATCTTAAAAAGGAACATTTTAAAAACAATTTCTTTAATGCCAAACCAAAACAGAAAGCATCATTCTGCCATTTCTCACAATCTTAATGAGCTCAAGTGCAAGAATTCAAGAGTGTGCTGAAAACACAAATGAAAACTAGTAATTGCAAAAAGATACACCAATCAGCACAAATGGCAAAGTAAATGAACATTTTAAAGAAACACAATCTAAACAACTTCAGGAATTATCTTTTAACAAAATGTATTTTAGAAGTAGATTCCAGGGGACAAGCTTTTAAATATTTCAATATCCCATAAAAACAAGAAAAAAGCTCACTGCTGTTTGTGAATTATTGTTTGCCATGCATTGAACAGGAAAAAAATGTTTCCCTTATAAATGCTGCAATTTGCTTTTTACACCAGTACAATATACTATTAGTCATCAAAAAAAATTGCTTTGGACTTCCCAGCAGTCTTAACTCTGTCTGCCTAGCGGTTCTATTTTGTACCTATCAAATTTAAGTGTAAAAATATGTTTTTGGTATTCTCATGCAGAAAGGGGGGAGGAAGAAAAGGTCTGAGGTCACAGCTGGAGGGGCTGTGTTGCATGCAAGTGAGCGTACTTGCAAATTTGTGCAGGGTCCAAACACTCTGAGTCAACTCCAGCCTCATCATGGGATAAAACCACGAAGGCAGCTGCTGAGTTTCCTGAGGTATCTCCAGTGGTGTAATGAGAAGCCACAAGGAGAACACATAAAGAATATCTATATTATGAATTATAAGAAGTAAATGCCATGGGGACTTCTGCTTCCCATATTTCCTAATAAATGAGTAGAGACACATTTGAGATGAAAAGGCCACAAAGGCTTAAGAGGGATAAAATGATTTTTTTTTTTTAAACAGACTACATGAGCTGAACTGTGGAACTTGCTGCCTTATGACATTACTAGAGGAAATACAGCTGCCACTTTTGAACAACTCTATTATAGGAACTATGAAAGTATGTATGATGTTATGGTACTGGGAACAAATGTGTTTTGCTCTACAAGACATCGATTTTCAGAGTTCTGTAAATGCAGATCCTGATTCCTTTTCCAAACAACCATATTCTTACTAACTGAAAATAAAGGAAGAAAATATGGAAGATCAACCAATTGGATGCACATCAGGATACACAAGCAGTATCTGCACTTCTGGGCTCTGGTACTGCCTACTATATAATTACATCTGTGCTAGTTTTTTCTAAATCAGCTGCTTAACAAATTAGTGGAGAATAACTAGCAAGAAAGGACTGTAATGGTCTTATATCTGGGAAAATAAAGAAGACTAAAACAATATAGATTTTTCTGAGTGACAACTTAAATGACTAAATCAGTCTTCCTTCTTTTTATAATCAGTTAATCTGCCAAGGAGTCACAAAGTTCAGACATAAGAACATGCTGGGTTAGCATATTTGTCATCCCTTTATTTCATCCTGTTTCCACCAAGCACCCTCTAATTCACATGGAACCTTTTAACAAACTCTAATTTCATTATTGTCTAAAGCATTCCCAGTGATTTGTGCAAGGCTCACTCACCCAGAGAAATGACCTCAGAAGGACAAGCCATTGGTGGACTTCTCCTTATAAAGGATTCCCCAAATCATCTGGTGGGAAGAGGATGCCATTTGAAATTAATTGCAAAATAAACTCCTTCTATGGAACTTTATTTTTATTATCCATTATTTATGGATCCTTCTATGGATCTGAGAGGTTTCCAGACAACATATGGTCAATACTACCCTGTGTCAACTTTGATTTACTTGGAACTTCTCTGCTCCACAGCTCATGTTCTCACAAAAATGACTTGTGTGCAGGATTCACCACATTGTATGACAGTGGACCAAAAGAACTCTGCCAAGGTCATTGTCCTTGGAATCCAAAATATCTAAGGAGAGACAGTGCTTTCTCCCTTCTGATCCTTGCTCCTTTCTAAGCCACCACCTTCCTCTCTCTGATGCCAAAGCAACACATTGTAGTGTGGTCCAGCACAGCATTTTTTTCCTGTATTTTGGGTTGTGGGGTTTTTTTGTAGTCCACAAGACAGCCTAATGAAGGGAGGCCCACATGAAAGAAAACCCAAAAGACTAAAATAATGAGTCTGGCTCAGAAGGACAAGAAACATTTTTATACATTACAGCCAGCTTGCTAGCCTTTGTGCAATGGTCTTAGCTGTGATATATGATTTATTCATTTGTTTTTCTACTCATTTGCATTTCATATTACAAGACAATTTTTTAAAAGACTTGACAGAACACAAATTTATTTCATAATGGATTTGCAGGAGACTTAACAAGCTCTTACTTTGTGCAGAAATCCAAACACCGTGCCATTTAAACAATACTGCTTGTTGAAGAGAAAACACTCCAAACTCTTAGCCCTAAGTCAGACACGCACATCTTAAAAGACTCCATCTCGAACCCAGCTCTCCTCTTACCCTGCACTGAACTGTACACCGAATCACGCTAGCTGAAGAGCAGTTTTACCAGGCTTTGGAAGCCTGGAAATGCTCAGCATGTTTTGTCTTCCACACGCGGCATCTGCGAGCGCTGAGCCAGGCTCAGTGTCAGACCGCCCTCTCACGGCAGGCGCCAGCTGTGGCTCCAGGCTACCCCTCAGAAAGATGTCAGAGATGGTCTCTTATACCAAACATATGTAGGCATCAGCACATGCAACCAGGACCTTCCAAATTTCAGGCTGGAAGCAGAATTTTACTCTCCGGCTTCTCTGCCGAAATTACGAAAGCATCGCTTTTGCTGCTTTTTCTCCTTGCACTCAGCAGAATTTGGTGCTGGGACTGGGTTCTCCATCCCTCCTTCTGGACTCTGGGTCTTGTCAGTTCTGGCCTCATGGAAGCCCTGCGATGGATGTCCTAACAGCCTTGTATCTATCATGGTTTGAAACAGCCCTCTAGGGCACTGCAACACAGCAGTGCGGAGCAGCATTCACCTGATCTCATCCACCCTTCATCTCTTCCATTCCCACCTTATCCCAGCCATATCTATCAGGGAGGACTAATACAGAATTTGTTCTGTTAGTCTCAGTCAAAGGAAGAGAAAAGGGCACTGCAGGACCAGTATAAAAGAAATTACAATTCGGAACAGAATCTGTATCTTCAGCTGCACATTAAAGAATATCATGACTCTCAGGCATTCCTGAGAAAAAAACTACACAAATTCAATCACTCTTTCTCCATTTAAGTCCTAGAACACCGAACACATATCACCATAGCACAGTAACAGATAGGTATGTCACAGTTGTCTTGCTGCTTGTTGTGCAGAAAAGGTATTACACAGAGGATAAAACATCACACAGAGGATAAAGCACATCACACAGAGGATCAGACATCTGCAACTTCAGAGCTGCATCTGCAACTTGAAGAGACGAACAGAAATACATCTAATTTTTCATTGAGACACAAAGTAGTCAATTCTTTTGGGATAAAATGTAGTAAAAAATTAGGCTCAGGACACCATAATTGATGCCTGAATGAGGTAGGAATTATTATAATCATCTTCTCATACTATTGATTAACATACAATACCTGTTCTGAAATGCTACACCATGCTTGAGTTGCTTCCCATTTTGAAGGTTCACCCTTACAAAGAAGCTGAACTGACAGCACCTAGCCCATAGATGAAGGTATCCTTATGAACCCTCTACAACCAAGTCAGACCATGTACTCCAACAGAAATCCATTTATTTCTAGTTGTTGGTGCAAAGCAGGATGGGCTGACAATTCACAGCTGGAACTCCAAAATATTTCCATCCCTGCTGCATGTGGGTGAGCGTGGAAAAAACCCCAGGGTCAACAGCACCCAGAAGTATGGTGATTCAGGTATTTATTTGACAATAAGAAGGATTTCTTCTGCACTGCCACTGCAATACTTCTTTGCTCCTGGATGAGGTTTTGCTTGTGCAAACAATACCCATACCCAGAGAGATGCTCTGGTAGCAGCTGAAGTAAGAGAAGGAAGGAAGGAGGCTTACCTTGTGTTGTCCCATCCAGTCCCATGAGACATTTCATTGCCCTGATGATTTGCTCTGCTACGGCAGGACACATGGACGTGGCGTACACAGCACTGTGAGAATGAGTTCGTAAAAAGTCCACAAGGCCCTTACACAAGCAAAAAAAAGCAGGAATGAGCTTTGAGTTGGCCAAACAGCTGACCTCCCTCTTAACTGCTGCAGGAGTAGGAATGTGCAAAAGGAAGAAGACGTTTCACCAGCTACTGGATCACATTCTTGGCTGCCACTGTTAATACATGGCCTGAAGAGACATCAGGCAGGTGCAAATGCTTTAGCATGTAAGTGGGGCAATTATAGCTGAAACAAAAGTCTGGAATAGAATAATGTTTACATCTGTGCTAAGACTTATTATAAAGGAGCCAAAATAATTTCAAGACCAATGAACAGCTGAACTGAAAATAATGCTGCCCAGCTCCCCTCTGGTAATGAAACAAAGGCTATATGACATCAGTATAGGTCCTGTGCCACACGACCTAGCCTAGGGAAAGAAGCCTTTCTGGGATCTATCTTTGTCTATAAGCACATAAATTTTCAATCAAAACTTTCAATCAGTGTGTCAGGGACAGTCATGTCAGAGTTGGTATAACTGCTTTAGCATTTCCTTAGAGCACAGTAACTATGAACACAATCTGTCCTCTTAGAAAAACCACTGACATACTGTAGGCATGTCTAAAACACCAGTAACTCTCCTGAATCCAGGCATGCAGTAGGAATTCAGATCTTACCAAGATCATCGTTATAACAACTTACATCTCTTAATGCAAAATATCAGAGTAACAGTTACCACACCAAAAGTTGAGTGCATATTAGTGAGAAAGGGATAAGGCCTACTTGAAAATTTACTGTGATCAAAAAATGATGATCAGAAAAAAAATCCAGTGAGAATAACACAAATCACTACCAAAATACTGTATGAGTCTAGGCAGTAACTCCAGTGCTGAGGATAAAGATTCACCTAACCTTACACAGCTTGTGCATGGCCATATTGCACTTGTATTCCTAAGGGTTTGGTTAAAAGCTAAAAAAGCTTCTAGGATCCAGCTGATGCAGAATAAACAGCGCCACTGTGAGTTTTTGGCTGCAGAAAGGAATGTAAGTGGGTGAATGGGTGAGCAGCCTTCCAAGGCTGAGAAGCCTGATGCAAAATTTAGTGATACACACAGGCATGAAAAATGACCTGTGTTCAGTCTAAAAACTTCCAAGGATTAGAGAATAAATTACATGGGACTACTTTTCACAGGTGTAATCTTTCTATGCTTTCTAGCTACATTACCCACATTGTCTTTGGTAAAAAATAAACCTTCAGATATAAGTTCAGGAAGCCAAGGAAACAAAGAAAATTGGTTCTTGATATATTATGACACTTGGTTTTAAGATCTCTAGGGGTAAATTGAAAAAAGTCAGTAAGAAATACATGATTTATACTTTTTTATATCCCTTTTATTCTACTGTAGGGCTACCCTTATTAGTGTTATCCTGACAACAACCATATGGGCTGTCTAAACAGGCTTCCCACTCATTCAGCAGACTGCTTAAAAATACATTCAGCTGGGTATGAAAAGAGAAAATAATCAGCAGCCATTTGATCTCTCTGTCAAGCAACAAAACCAATGACATTTCACAATGGTGCTGATTATGCTTTCTCTTCTACACCCCCAGTTAAAGCAAGCTCAGCTCTACTTTTTGTTGACATCTATTGTTGGCAAGAGATTGTTTTGTTAATGTACACAGAGCAACTGAGGACACAGAATTTACTATTGCAAAAAGCTCCCAGTAACCTCTTTCTCCACTCTCCTAAAAAATGCAGCTATGTCAATTCACGACTCTTTAGGAATTTTATTATCAGTGGATGAAACTGTGGTTTTAATCTCTCATAGTTGCTCCACACACTGTTTACAAATGTGAGACAAAGTAATGAGCAATCCGCATGCAAATTAATGTAGGGAAGTGTATTAGCCAACCACAACATGCCCAAACATTTCCAAGACAAACAACAATCATCAGGGTGGCACAGAATAACCCAACTCAAGCAAATTACATAATAGGAACATGAGACAAAAATAAGAAAGTCTGTCTGTTTGATGTGCGTTTGGGATCCAGGCAAAAATGATGCTAACTTTAGAACAGCACTCGTGTTAAGCAGCCTTCTCAAAAAGATACTGAAATATATCATAAATCATACAAAAGCAGTTCCCACACCCTTGATGCGAAATAGTTTTTGATTTCCTTTTACCTTTTTGCCAGCTATGTACCCTCCAGCTGCGCCAAAGCTCTTTGTGAACGTTCCCATTAATACATCAACGTCGTCGGGATTCATCCCGAAGTATTCCACAACTCCTCGGCCTGTTGCTCCCACTGCACCAATGCTGTGAGCTTCGTCCAAGTAGAGGTAGGCTTTGTATTTGTTCTTCAAGGAGACTATCTCTGGCAGGCGCACGATGGACCCTTCCATGCTGCACATGGAGAGAATCAGGGGTGAGCAACAAACCCGCCACTCTTTCCCAGACTGGCAGAAATTATAGTCATTGCCTTGTTCCACCAAAGTCCTTCCGGAATCTGAATTTTTTGCTTACAAGCCAAAGAAAACTTGCAACCCGTTCCCATTTGCGGGTGGGCGCAAAACGGTTAAACAGCTTTAGAATTCAAACATTCAAAAGCAATTCAAAAAGTCTTTGAACATTCCAAAAGTCTTTGAACATTTGTGAATTGTCAATATGTCAGAGGAGAGAAGGAAAGGCGTAAAGCAAGGAGGAGATACTTACCCTAAGCAGCATGCTACAGTTCATTTCTACAAAACAAATATTATAAAGAACTGCTCTAATTCACTCTGGTCCTTGCTTACTTCATCGCCAGCTACTGTGGCAATATTTGGGCATAACATCTCTAGAGCAAATTCATCTGGTGCAGAGGAGTTGGGTCCAACATACACTGGAGATGGGCCATGTGAAACCCACAGCTGGTGCCATAAACTCTAAGTATTCCCAGTCTTCACAGAATCAGGGATTAAAACAGGCAGCTGAAATCCAGTCTTGCCAATTTCTGCTTCGATATGTACTTTTTAGGAAATGTAGCCTGCTACCTAGTAATCAAAAGGAAAAAAGGTTTCCATTCCTTTTCTTTTTTCTTTCTTACAGCCATGCAGAAAAATGAAATATTTGGAACTGGCACAGGTTGCCCAGAGAAGCTGTACCCCATATCTGGCAGTGTTCTAGGCCAGGTTGGATGGGGCTCTGAGCAACCTGGGACAGTGAAAGTTGTTCCTGTCCATGGCAGGGGGGTTTGGAACAAGATGAACATTCAGGTCCCTTCCGACCCAAACCATTCCATGATTCTGTGATTAATGCTGTACTGAGATTTATTAAAATGAGATGATAAATCTTTTGCACTGTTGGCAGTCATGTCAGTAAATGAGAAGGCACAGAGGAGGTGTCCAGCAAAATGAAAGCACAGAGATAAGAAATGCTCTCTGATCCCATAAAGATGACATATGGACAATATTGCTGTGAAGACTTGTGTCTTGAAAGCTTTTGTGAGATGACTTCTGCTATGCTTGGATATGCTCAGATGCACTCAATATTCATTTCACAATGAGTTAATCAACTTCCCTTCCACTAGTTCTAGTAAGCAGGTCTCTAAAAGCTAAAAACTTCCTATCAAGCACAAAGTCCCTGTGCCGTGTGCCAGGAAAACCAGGGCTCTGTGGCTAAGGCCCACAGCTAAAGTGTATCCACTTTCAAATGCAGTAAGTTTCAGATGACCAGAAACAGGGACTTTGGTCCCAAATAACAAGTACAAAGAGAAGTGTGATAAACAATGTCTTGGAAATTTTTGGATCTTGGACCAACGGCTTCCACAAGATGCTTTTTTACCACTTTACTTGTACTGTGCAGCTGCAAGTTTGGCACTGTGAAAGGAGCATGATGTGCTTTTAGCACTTGGGAAAATTCTGACAATTTTAGTCCTTCTTCATCCTTTAGTCTCCTGAGTAAGCTTGGAAACCGGCTTCCAGTTTTGAAGGAGACCTGCCCGAAGGCAAGTCTCCATTAGTGTAACAGCATGGGGGAGTAGCCATGGACAAAGGTTGCCTGTGCTGTTCACACTGGGAGGTTCAGAGAGGCTGGCTGTGTGTGCCTGGAGGCATATTTTTGGCTGTTGGTGACTGCTGGCAAATCTTGTCCTTCTGTCTTGCCCAGCCATAAAAGAGGCAGCTGTGAGACTGTGTGTTGGCAACATGGTCCCTTGCAGCAAAGAAGGGTGGCCTGGTACTGCAAGTTCCTGAGGACTGGGCTTTCTCACTTTTCCCAAACAGCACTTGGCAGCTGGGGGAGAAGCAACTTAAACCACCACAGCTATTTTCCTAGTGAACACAAGGGCAGAGCCCACAGTGCTCACATAGCCCAGAGTGAGAGCATTAGTCAGCTAAAATGACACTGAGCCACTGGGTGTGCTTGGATGTGCACCATGGTACGTGCTGGGCTTGGCAGAGTGTCTGATCAGTCTGCAGGCAGGGCCCAGGAGCACCTCTGCAAACTGCAATCCCACCCTCCAGCAAAGCTTGGGCACACCAGCCAGGCAGACAAGGATCATCATAATTTTTCCACGTTTAAATGGTCACTATTAAGCTTAGTGGCTCATGGAGAGACAGCATTTAACTTCAAAAAGAGTAAAAAGTGGTAAATTAAAAATACTGCACATTTGCCTAATAGAAGAAAAGTTGTGCTGAATCCCAGAATACATGGAGCTGGTACATGGCTGATGCAAGATTTAGAAGATTTAATGAAAGCTTCTTTTTCTCATATGCATAGGAGATTTCTCTTGGAACTCTAATCCGCTTAGCAAAACAAGGTACTGCTATTCAGTTTCAGTTTTGATCTACTGCTCTTGAAAGATGCTGGCTGATATAAGCGCTACAGTTGACAGAGGTCCTAATGTGGCTTTGAAGTGTCCATGAAACAGAAAAAGTGGTGCTGGAGTCATGTCTGTGCTCTGTGCTGCCATTCCAACAGGTCTCAGTCATCCTGATGGCAGAGATGAGAACTGTTTTGCTGCCTGCTCTGGTCTTGGTCCCTCTTTTGACCCTGGGAGATGGTTAGTGATATGAACACCACTCTGTCTAGAATTGCTTCAAGACGAAGCTCACTTAACCCAACCCCTTGGGTAGCCCAAATGGAAAGTTGACTGAATGTTTATGTCAAGCTTAAACCAAAGAGCCAGAAGTGAACTGAACTGCTTTTGTCTCACTCTGGCTGGGCCACTTAGCTTTGTGTACAAATGTATTGATCTGTTTCCAGATCTGCTCAAGCACTCATGGCATACAAAAAAATCCCAAATGCAGATGAACTAAAGCTGTCTCTGCCCAGACCAGGTGTTCTCATTACATGGTATGACATCTTGACTTGTAGCACAAATTCCTAGCTTGGTGGCAGGGATGGAAAGCTGACCCTCATCTCCCTTGTGTGGTGGGCAGACACAAAACCTTGGTTTAGTACACACTCAGAAAGAACTTCCAGATGTGAGGAGATAATCCCAAATTTTCAGAACACTCTGGTTTGAAACTGATTCAATCCTCATCCAACCACTGATGTTCTTCCTGATGAATTGTGGACCCAGGAGCTCTGAGAGATGGGAGGCGATGTGATGATCACTTCACTTGGAACAGAGGCTTGCCCTTGACACAATACTGATGGTTTTTTTTGCAGTTTATCTTGAAACTTCTTGGGAAAAGATATTTCTACATTTTACTATGGTACAACAGTTTCTTTTTTTTTTTTTTTTTTTTTTTCTGTCAGGAAAAAGAATTTACAAATATTCTACCTCTTATCTACTTCATCTCAAAACACATGCTAGAGTACCACTATCTTTTCAACATTTAAAGAGATTATCTATTCCCCTCTCAGGCAAGTTTGTAATTGGGAAAAATCCCTCCTTTCATGGCCTGCTACCCACAAAACATATACATTCCACATTAACAGTTACTTTAGATACCGTTTTCTTACAGTAACCTTATACATTCATACAACAATCTCTGTTTTGTAGTTTAGAGCAATAATTTTAAGGAAATCTTTCAACTCTGCCCTCAAATACAACTCCATTTCAACACTGAAATTATAGAAATGTTAACCTTTAATGCTGGTCCTTGGCCAAAGACATTAAATGTTACCTCATTCTTTTCTGGAAGTCCAGTCACTTAATCTCAGGAAATAAAAAATAACCCTGCTAAATTTCCTACAATTTTGGCATTGAATCCCTAGGAACTTCTAATGCACATGAAAAGGCATTGGACAATATCTAACTGATCAGAGCTAATTTCTTAGCTGGAAGGCAAAATACACAAATTAAACTAAAAGTAAGGGAAAAAACAAATGAAAACCAATCTGTTTCAATCAATTTCTGATGCCCCATAACTTCTGCCCTGGACCTTGGCCTATCTGACTCCTAAGTAAATATGCATGGAAAAGAGCAGAAGCCTACCACAAGCCATGTAAGAACACAGTAACAGATTAATCCTGAACTGGAAATGGCAGAAGCCAAGCAAAACATTAGCTGGAATTCAAATAATAAAAATATGAATTAGCAAGTCAGTTTAACTTGTGGCCTGGTCACTGCCAAAACTTGTTCATGCTTTTTGGAGTCAAGATTGATGGTCTCCCTCAGTTTGGAATACAAATGGAATATATTTGCTTCTAGGCTGGTCCTAGTTGAGAACCAGCTTTCACTAGGAGTTACATTTACTTTTGATGATTTTTTTTTTCCTTTTAAAGATAATAGAAACATTATAAAGCAAACAAACATGTACTTAATGCTATTTATTTGACATGTAGCTTGAGTGCTTCCCAAGTCGAGGGGCCAATTCTGCCTTCAGTTGTAACCAAGCAAAATCTGTGGTTTATGGTTTCAAACACAAGTCTGATTTCCAGAAATGCTCATGTTGGCTAATAATGACCCTTTTCAAATTTTGCCAGCTGGTAAGTCTAGTCTTATGCACAGGGTAAACACTTTAAGGTACTCCTAATTGAAACAGAAGGCGAATTTATTTCCATACCATGAACTTCACCATACTAAGACTATGGTGCCCCATATAACCATTTTTTTAAAAAAGGGAAGCTTAGTGTTTTCTTTTACATCTCTGGAAAAAGCATTTCTGTAAAAATTTGCCAAGCCAAACTTGCAAATCAAGATATTTTAACTTGGAGAATGGCTCTGACCAAATTACTTAAATTCTATATTTGCTGTCCCTGAAGCATAACTTCAGAGATAAAAAAAAAAAAAGTGGTATTAACTATTGCAAGAAGAATATATTAACTGCACTCTAACTCCTCTTAAACCCTCTTGATGAATGTTAATTTGGCATTTGGCGAAGCTTTAAGAAAACTATCATTAGCCAATATGGGGCTGGAAAATTTTAGTCTTTCAAAAACCCTGGGCCAAGAAAGGAAAGAACATACACACAAAAAGAGTAAGAGTATTGAAGTAACTGACCAACCAACCTAGCTACTGCTAGGGATAGCTTCCAACAAGAGAATATTAAGAGAGCTGAGCTTTGTTTTTCTTTTACTTTACGCATTTCAGAAGTGTAGACACTCAGGGCATGAGTAGTCTTAACATTATTCAGCCTTTATGGAGCTGAAGGAACTTAATGGTTCCTTTTAGTAGGTACTCTGAGGTTTAACATGCTTTTATTTTGCATTTCAACAGAAGGTTCTTTGAACTTTGGAAAATTAAATCTCATTTCAGAATTAACTGCAAAAACTACAGCAGAAGAAAACTCTACACTAAACATAAATCTGGAAATACAAGTTAGTATAGTTAAATAGCTGACAGTGAGTTTGTTCCACTGCTTGGACTGATACATCCCTCAGTGTTCCCAGTCTACCTTCTTGCTCACTAGTGGCCAATATTCAGCGTAAAGGATTTAAAAATGAACAGAGCTCAGCAGCTGGAACCTTTTCTGCCAGCCATGTGACCAATGGGAACATTTGTCAGTAAAATGTTGGTGGTCTACTTAATTTCTGCATGATCAAAGTCCTTAAATCCAGGCTTTCTTTTAGTAGTGCCAAGGGATGTTTATTTGTAGTTTTGCTATGTTTATTCTGGTTGAAAGGACACATTCAGCCTGCCTTGGATCAGCTGATCTGCTGCTGACCTGTTTCACCTCTGAGTGACAGGTGTTTAGATAAGGACTGATTTGGTCTCTTTGCAGATGGAAAATGTTAGGCAAAAAGAAAGCACTGACAGCTATGAAGTTGTGATGACATGAGATCATAAAAGATTTCTTCCAAAAAAAAGCTAATTGGCAAAGCTGTGCCAGCATTTTGCAGTAAAATGGCATGACTGACTGCCCATCTAGACTGGCTGCATTTCAGCAACACATGATGCATATAAAATTTTAATGCCACTTTTATAAACCCTGTCATGTCCTGTGAATGAGTGGTTCTGGTTTCCTTCTCTCTGGGGAAGGTGTTGCTAGTCCCCAAACCACCTCTCTCCCGCTTCCCCATCTCCTGTCATCACGCAGCAACCTGATCCCTGCAAACCCTCTTACTGTCCAAACCCCTGCTCCTTCACCCTTCCCGCCTTTCCCTTCTCCATCTACTGCCCCATGACTTTCTCCAGACTGGAACAGTAAGCCAGGATGAAGCCCAGGATGGTGAGCCTGGTGCCACCACTCTGCTGCTCAACTATGTCTACTGTTTGCCTTTCTGGTTGGGTGTAAGCTGCACCACACCATAGCTATCTGACTGAGTTGCTTTATAATTACATTGTGTTATTGATGCTGCTATTATCAGATGGCACTTCTCTCATTTGAATTCCTCCAGGGACTAGTGCGACGTTAAACACCACTCTATAATTCTTTGAAAGCCAGTCTTTCAATTTTCCTATTGAAGTGTGAGTTTATTAGATCCAGAACAAGTTACTAAAAAGTTGTGGATACCACTTACAGTAATTTCACGACCGTAAGGTGCACCGGACTATGAGGCGCACCACCCAGGAGTCAGCAAAATTCACAACTTTGTAGATCATATAAGGCGCACCGGACTTTTTTTTGGCAGCAAAGCTCTGCCCCCAGCTTCTCCCGCGAGGTTGCTGGCAGAGGCCCTGCCCCCACCCGGCAGCCATGGGCACCCGGGCCTGCCCAGACCCAATGGGGCGGTGCCACGAGTCCCCGGGCCCCCCTGGACCTGGCAGGGGCGGTGCCGTGAGCCTCCCGGCCCGCCTCCACCCGGCTGCCACGGCACTGCCGGCTCCCCCCACGGCTCACGGCTCACACTTCCGGGGTGGCAAATTTCCAAACTTTGTGGATCAGATAAAGTGCACCAGACTATAAGGCGTACTTCCTGGTTCTGGGGAAAATTTTAGTCAAAAGGGTGCGCTTTATAGTCTTGAAATTACTGTAACCTAAGTTTAGATTGAGATTTAAGATTTCAACAGCTGGGCAAGAACTGGGCATGCAGAGCTTAATCAGTTCTGCATAGTTGTCTTTTGATCTGCCCATGCATAACAAACAACTCTAGAAAGTTAATTCTCAGATTACTCAGTCAGTAGAACTCATCAACAACTATAGCTTTGCTGATAGTTTAAGTTTTAGTTTTCATATTTTCCAGAATCTGTACTGTATTAGTATGTACCTCTGAACTTCATGTAAAGTGTTAGCAAGTTCTCTTCACTGCTCAGTCAGACAAAACAACCCTTTTCCAGCCTGATAACCAAGGGCACCATTGCAGCTTCAGCCCCAAAAAGTGCAAACAGCAGCGAATTGAGGAGAGAATCTGGGAGGATGGGACTGCAGAACCTGGAACTGGAAAATGAACCCCAATATGAAAATGGGCCAAAACTTACAAAAGTGTGCAAAGTCTGGCTGTCCATCTTGTGTCCATCTTGAGTGGAGCCATGGCCAGGCTCTTGTACTGCCCAAAAGGCATTCTAATAGATACCTACTGTATTCCTTTAACTCTGTCTAACCTCTGTTCTAGGTAGCCTCTTTAGGCATCACCATGAACTTCATCACATTTGTCACAATATGCATCACCTCACCTGTCTTGCTCTCAGAACATCTTCCACTCAAATGTGATTTGCTAAATCAACGTTCAGAACAATTCACAGGATCTAACTGGAGCTACAGGATATAAGGTTCTGGCTGTCATAATGCAAATCAACATACGAGATCACAGAATGTTATTGTAATTTCCACTCTCATTAAGATTTCCCTCAGATATCTAGTCAGACTTTGCCCCAATTCATCATTCTGTCCTCAGAAATTATAGAATACTCATCTTTCTACAGCACAAACATACCTGTAAATGCCCTCCACGAGGATGATAATTTTTCTCCATGCTCTGTGGGTGCGAGGCTGTCCATATATTATTGCATCTCTCAGCAACTTCTCGAGGCTCTGCATATCTTCATTTAAAAATATGAAAAAGGAGAAAGGGAAAACATTAACAAAGATTTTTCATAAAAACTTTCACTTTTCTCTTGGGTGCTATTTTTCCTATACAGAAAAGGACAACATTAAAAAAAAAAAAAAAGTGCTCTAAATATAAATTCCCTTTATTAGTAGGCAAGACCTAACAATTCCTTTCATTGGTGTGAATGCAATTTAGTGACAAGAAGAGTTTTAAAAAGCTTCCAGTTATGCACCTGATCTGGGAAACTTCTAGAAATACTCTGCATACATTTGTATTTAAAGCAGAAGGGAATCACTTTGCTTCAGTACTGAGGCTAAGAGCCAACAGTATTGTGTAGGGGCTATTGATGCTCGTAATTTATCAAGGCTTCAACAGTGAGTTTTGGTTGTTTTCTAATCATAGGCTCACGAACAACATGCATTTCTTCAGCACAGATTTTGACAAGGCTGCATGAAGCACATCAGGATGGCAGCAAGAGAAGTCTTGTCCTTCTCAAGAAGGAAAGCAAGTGGAAGGTTGCTGATGAGAGAGGAAGAAACAGGGGGACACAAGCACATGGCATGGATACGCTAATTTGGTGCCTAAATGCTTGGACCTGGTGAGACTTCAATATAAGGAGGCCTTGAACAAGGCTATGATCCATAGGTGCTTCCCTAAGGGCTGAATGGGGGGTCTTTGTATTGGTTTTGTATTAATTGGTATTTTAAAAAGGGTATTTATGGGTGGATTTTTTCTGGGAATGTTTTTGTGAGTTAATTGAATTAATTTATTAATAAATAATAAAAAATTAATAATATTAACTTATTATTTCTCTATATTGTTAATAAAAGTTTTCTTTACACCCTTTAACTTTTATGCCTGCCTTGCTTTTGCTCCTAATCCTATCTCACAACAAATAATAACTGTATTAAAATCGGCGATTCTAATCCACTACAGCCATATAAAAAATTCTTGAAGGAAAGCCACTGAAATTTTGAAAAAGATGGAAGAAGCAAGAAAAAATACCACAGAAATCAGGGTCAAGCCAAATGCAACTCTCAGTGCACCAGCATTCTGGTGCCTGCAATGAATGGACACTCCAAAATGAATTATTCTGGTATTTTGCAGGAATCTGGACTGGCATTTCAAAATGTTTTCCAAGAACATCCAACAGAGTCTCATAATACCCAAGAAACACTACAGATCGGCTCAAACTGTGGGCTGAGAAAATCAATGGCATTTTTTCACAATATAACCCCATTTGCTTCAGCAACACATCTTAACACAGTTGATATAACCTTCTATAATAGCACAAACTTAATGCATAAAATGAATTGTCCCAAGGCAAAAAAACCAAAAACAAAAACAAAAAACCCCCACACCTTAGAAACATTAATATTGACCCAAAATTTAGTTTCTGTCCATGGGGAACGGGGCCATTTGCACATTAACTACTCATTGTGAATATCCTGTGCCTTGAGAGATGGCCAGGTTATGACCTGAACCCTTCCACATCCTGATGCCTCACCTATTCCTAGCAGCATTTAGTCATGTTGGTGGAAGGTAAAATTCTCAGCAACGAAATTACCACTCTGCACCTGACTTAGCAAGTCCTTGCTGTACTCTATAAAATAGGCATAGACAATATCAGCTGCCCCTTTTTTCAGTGGTGCAATGGCTTGCACAGCTCAGCGAGCTCCCAGATGGAAATGCTGGAATGATGCAATGCAGACAGCACGCTTTCCACTAGGTGGCAATCAAGGAAATAGAAGTTCTTTGGTGCTTTATAAGGGAAACTTACAACCAACCTGAGCATTTGCAGCTGCTCATGTTCTCTTTTGTTTCAAGTAAATAATATTCAGAATTCCTCTTAAAGGGCTCCCTCAGGATGACAGAGAGCTCACAGTAAAATCTGGAAATCCCCTTTTCTCCACCAAATTATTCCCTGCTGATGTCACTGTCATCTATATCCTTTTGAGACCTTTGAAACCCTTCAGAAAAGTCATTCTGCCTCTGAGCTAAAAGCATGGCTTGAAAATTCAGTTGTTTTAGCATGTTAGGAAAAAAAAGGAAAGAGGAGATGAAGTGAAATGTATATAATTCTGTTTTAAAAAACACATGGCTGTGAATAGGTCCTCTGTCCAAACTATTGTGGAACATGAGACCACAGGCTGGGGAGAACCTCTCCAAGGGATGAGTTTCCCTGACTTGACACATAATATAGTCCTGTTGGAGTACAGGCTAAGAGCAAGTCTGTTTGCAGGATCAGGGCTATCTCACTTTCTTTTTGATGTCTCATTCTGAAAAACTTGTTTGTGTGATCCTTTCTGAAGCCTGTATTAGTCAACACATTATTTGTTCAGGTGCAAATGAATTTTATTGACCTATTAGCTCTATGCTTCATTTGGAAGGGGAGAATAGGCAGAAAGCAAAAATCTTTTCCCACAAAAGTATTCCCCACAAAAGGCTGCTTCTGTCCTTCAAGGTGAAAACAAAGTGCTCTATGTGCTTGTTCTTAAGCTTTTCAGTGGGATATACTGAACAGCAGGAAAAACAGCAGTGCAACCCCAAGGTGACTTTCAGAATCGAAGTATTTACCCATTAAATATAGTTAGATTGAAAGACATTAGGACATTAAGATGATGAGCTGCACGAGTCCATCCTGAATAACCAGTTATAGAGAGAATAACAGTCCTTCCTTTTTTGACCATCATCAGCCCAGGGTTTTAGCAGCAATGGCCAACGACCACTCATCAGCCCAGAAGGGGTGCTAAGAATTTGCCTTGATTAATCAGTCAAAGTACAGCCAAATCTACTTGTGTTTCACTTTTCACCTCCTCCTTATAGCATATTGCCCAAATATGGAGGATAAAGTTTTCTAAGAGGGTACAGTGGATCTATAAGTGGGACTTGCATAATCCTTGTTTGGGATCTCTCTAGTTACTTGAAGAGTAATACCAAGAACATAAAGTGCCAGTAGGCTGGAGCGAGTCTGGACCTGGGCAGCAGTGTGTCATGCTGCCTCCAGTGCAGGTGGGACAGCAGGCTCATGGAGGGAGGACGTGCTCAGGGAGACACAGAATCTCCACCCCTCATCCTTACACTGCAATGCTGGGGATGTCATCACCATTCCTCTGCGTGGGCTGGAAACCTCCTGTGTGATGTAGCTGAATCCTGTTTAATTAAAATAAAGAGGCTTCTACTACTCTTGTTGTCACTTTTATTTTTTTTGCTTTGTGCTTGTAACTCTGATTTTCAGTTTCTTCCTTTTTGCACTCTTGTGCAAGTGGGCATAGACCCCGTGGTTACACACGAATATTTGTATTTGGAACATGGGAGTGTGATCACTGCAGCCACACCAACAGTCTGACTGCACTCCCCGCCCCTCAATAAATATCAATCTCTCTGGAAGTAAAGGGCACTGGCTCAAGAAAGCTCCCTGTCCACACTTGGTAAGTCAGACGTGGCTTCCTCAAAAAAGAGAGAGGGCGAACACAGGCACAGCATGCAGGGAGCAGGACAGACCAGTCTCCTTGCCACATGGTCTCTATGTGTCACAGGGAATTACACACCCAGCTGGATTAGGCTGCAATCTGGGCAACAATCTTGTCTCTGATAGTGGCCAGAGGCTTCAAGGAGCACAGAACCTTAGCGGGGAATGTGCCTTTCATGCTGCTCTGTAATAGCTGTAACACTGCCCTCCCTTCTGAAATTCAAGGGCTACCTTGAAAGGCTACACACTTTAAAAAAAAAATTAAAATTAAGGAACTGTGCTGTTCTAAACCACTACAAACTCTTTAGGTTCGGGCAACCAAAGATCTCTTTCTAATTTTTACCTGTTTATTTATCTCTCTCATTTCCCCCCTATCTTATTTGCTTGCTTAATTTGTTGCACTTAGTTTTCCACCTTATTTTTTTTCCTTTTCTTTCCTTCTTTTTTTAGCTAGAGAATATATTTGCACTGAAATGTGAAAGCCTTCTGCCACCTAGTTCTTTGAGTATTAACTACAGCTCCTCCAGGTAGCAGTGCACTCTCTTTAAGGTGTCCTCATGGCACTTGTATCTGAACTCCAAAGCAGTAATTTGACTGATTAGACTGAGACATGCCAGAGTTGGATTAACATAAATTCACAATTGTTGTCCAATCTGGAGACTGTGTTTTGTATGGAAACCTGGACAGCTCACGCCTGCCTCACACACTTGTCGTCAACCACTTGATCTGTGGGAAACTAAAAAATCCCTTACTCCTTTCACAATATTGAAAAGGTGCAAAAGGAGGAGCTAGGAATTCCCCTTTCAGATGTGGATTCAAGCACCAGATTACAGACTGGATTTTCACCTAACCAATGTGCTTTGCAATTCCCTGCCTTCCTTGTAGGATCACTTGTTCTGCCTGCTCAGTGAAATGCCCTTGCAAGGAAGAGAACTGGAAATATTTTCCCCCATTGCCTGTGTTCTGTACCTTGTCACAACATTTCCACAGACTGTTCATGCAATTGGAAATCTAAACCTGAAAATGGGACTGCAATTGAGTTGCTTTATGCTACATGGGAAAAACGTAGCAGAATGATGAAGAATAAACAAATCCTAAGCCTTGTTTGGTGCCTTCTTTTACAGGCTGGTAAGAACAGAACTCACTTGGATATTGTTAGTCTGTAACACCCTCATCTGTTCACTGAAGGAACACCTGATACCCGCATAAGACCCAAAACTGCTCTGAGAGAAACTCCTTGATAAAATCACAGGCTGATTAATGGTTAAATATTTGGCTTTGGTTTTCAGGTTTTATTGGAAGGGTCAAGGATTTTGGCTGATACTTAACCAGATGATGGTCAGAGAAGAATGATTTTAGTTCCACTAAAACACTACTGCATACATTTAGGACTGCTTAGCTCCTAAAATAAAACTGAAAAAAAAAAAATCCCCATGATTTTAATCTAGAGCAGAGGGTCCAAGGAGCTGAACTTTGCTGCTTGTGCCCACAAAACCTTACAAATCCCACAAACACACAAAAATTCCCTTAAAGGCCTAAACCCATGTGCCAATGCTGCTGTGCCCTTAGCGAGGTGAAGACTAGAGCCCACAGGAAGGGAAGTTTTTAGTTATGGGGCTAAAATGGAATATTCTCTCATATTTCTCTCACACAGATGATCTGTAGGTTTATGTGTCTGTGCATTTCTCTCAGCCCAGGCCTGTAAATTCCTGTCTGTTTACAAGGAAGGGATTGTTCACTAGCAGGTAGGATGCAGGGCACATTCCTATGTCCAAATAAACACAGACTTATAGGGCCACAACACATTTTTTTGTTCTATTATTTACTTTAAGGCTTGAAAAGTCTCATACACCCATGCAATGTTTTTGTCAAAAAGGAAAGACACTTGGATCCCCTTTATTTCACCTAGGAAAAGCACAGAGGTCTAAGGATTTTGTCTGTTCTAGAAAAACTATTCCGATTTTTTAATGGAAAGTGTAATGTCTAAGACAGCTACTCCTTGAAATAGAACTTCATTATGTTTTGTAAGAATAAGAACTGCATTATACATAATTAATGTAATACATAGAGATTCTTTCTTGTCTTACAAACAAAATAATTCTCTAGTAATAATAACATGATAATTATTTACTTTTGAAAGATGACAAATAAATCCTCTACTACAGATTTCATGCTTTGAAATAAAGCAACAGTTTTACAGAATTAGCTATAGTACAGTCTTTGAAAGATAAAGGTACTTCATATCAAGTTTAAAATGGTAGATTTTACTCTCTTTTCTGTGAAATATTTTTGTCATAGAACAAAGTTGTGTGCAATTTTTCTTTTGACAAAGAGTTTTTCCATAACAGAGCAGGGAAAGGAAAGGGGAGAGAGATTTATGCACCTATAGAACCTGACGGTGAAATCAATGCTTATTAAAGATCTTAAAGCAATAATAAGTGCAAATTTTTCTATTCATGCACAGGGCCACTACAGCACAAGGAACTGTGCATTCACACAGTGTGACATGGAGCATGCTCAATTCCACTACTCCTAAAGGCACATACACACATCTCTGCATGTGTGATTTTAGTTGTTAGTGGTGTGTAGCTCCTGGGTGTGATTAAGGAAATATTAAAAGACAACTTTCTAACCATAGAACTGTCAAGCTGAGAGACTCAGAGTGGGTTGAAAGCATGAGCACATGAAACTTCTTCACATGAAGTGCTCTCTAAATGAACTCAGGCTCAAGACTAGAAAATTGTGACAACAAAAGCTGTCGCTCAATTCCAAAGAGTATTTGCAAAAGTTTCCACAGTTTCATTTTGGAAATAAGTTAAGGTGATGTCTCAGCAATGGAATACAAGACTGTCTTTGGCAAATAAGATCTCTAATCTAGAAACCAATGAGTTTTCCCAAAGCAACGTGGATGGGCTTCCATTGAGGTTTGCCAAGACCCTTAAAGGAACTGTCTGCATTTCCCAGTGCTAGATTAGCACTGTTTGGGTAGCTCACTATTATTTTTAGGTTCATCCATTATTCAGAAGAGCATCAGCTTTAATTTACTGTCAGTGCAGCAGAAGCTGGTTAGGTATCAGGGTCTGGGGAGGAGAATGAGATATTGAGAGATGGAGACTGAATCCCTTAAAGCCAGCATGCCAGCTCCAGGTGATATCTTCACAGCTGAAATAGAGTAATACACTCCTCAAACTGGAATGTTTTCTGAAATGATGTGGGAAGTGACACAAGCCAGCTGGACTGCAAGCAGCATAGGTGGGTGGAGAGGCTGAGAACGCTTGGATTTGGGTAGTAAGAGGTCAACTTGCCAGATGTGATGTAACCTGACTGGATGGCATAAGGCTTTGAACAACCAAGCAAAGTTGAGAAAAGACTGGTGTGACCATGCTTAGCATATTCAGATATGTGGAAGAGGACCAAGTGGGGTTATGCTACAGTTTAATTTATGAATAATTAATTTTGTAAAAATATTTGTGTTCAGATGGTCTTTAATCCTGGAAGGATCTTCAGAAATTGCTTCTTCCCAAATTATGAATCAATATTAATTATAACAACATTTTATATTATAATTATACTGTGCTTTTCATTCCAATGCATAATTAATTTTTGCTCTCCTTGGGGCCGAACACATCACTTAATAAAGAGCAGGGATTGTATCAGCCATTAAGAAAGGTAATCAGATCACTCTTCTGATTTCTCACCACTTCACTAGCTTCTAAACCTTTCTTGCAATCACTGCCTGGTGGCAGCAGTGAGGATGGAAAAAGGAATTGCAATGGGGAGTAAGGGCAAAAAACAAACTCCTGTCATCAAAGGCAGTACCAATGTAAGTGACAGTAGCATTAACAAAATAAAAGTTAGAGAACATGACCATTTTAGAAGATAACTATACAATTGCAAAGTTAATGTGTGATTTACTATATTAAAATTCCATTTCAAAGAATATTTGGGATGATGTTGTTAATATAACCATCTGCATCTTTGCTATTAGACCTGTGGGAATTCAGAGTAGCTGCTTCAAAGAAATTCCATGTTTAGGTAATTCTGGTTTCACTGAACCTGCTGGAAACAACAGCATGTGAGAGAAGCTCCTTGATAAAATCACAGGCTGATTAATGGTTAAATATTTGGTTTTCTACTTGTTTGGGCTACAATGACAATGAAACTTTTGTGGCAGCACACAGTCATTCAGCAAGTCAAAAATACACAATAGCAATTATAGTATTGCACTGTTAACTTTTCCCATCAGAAATTACTTACAATATTAAACAGTTGATCCCCCTGCCTGTACAAAAGCATGATCTGGGAACTGACAGCAAAGTAAGCATTGAAAGAAATAATTCTTGCCTTTGAGGTGTGAATAACTCTGTCTCTAAATTTTTCCAACTTCAATACTCACTATTGTGCTTGAAGATTCTAATAGTGGCACCTGAAAGCCTCGCACCGAGAACGAGAGAAGTGTGGTTCAACTCATCACTTAAAATGAGGCAGCCCTGTGGAGAAGGAGCACAATGAGCATCTGCATCAGCTGGGAGGCCTCTGACTCATGTGCAAGTGTGTGGCATCACATGATACAGCACTGTACCGATTATTAGGCTGTAAGGATTAAACATGAAATGAATTTTCTGTCGCTTTTCTGAAGGTTGCACTGGAAGGGCAGCCTGAAATAGTGAGATCAGATTCTCAGGCATTCCCAGCTGGTGCAAAGGGGTCCAATATTTCCTGTAACTGGAAAGCAGCAAATAACCCTGTTAAAGACTGACTGCTTTATAGTAAAATCAGGGGATGTTGCTTCCTCTATCACTTGTTAATTTTGAGTTGCAAGGAAAATGGAGCCACCATCCCACATATAAAGACTGTATGACAGTAGCGTAAGGAGGAGTAACACTGACATCAGCACTTTGGACTGCAGAAATGAGATCAGAAGAGATTGATGCCTTGTAAGTCCCACCTCCATTAAGATGTGAGTGAAGTTTAGGAACTAGAGCGTTTCTCTGGTAAATACATAAAGAGTTGACCTGTAGTATACTTTTCATTAACTCAGTTGAAATTTAATTTTGTTTTTAAAAATAAAAATAGAAATGTGGGAGAAGTAAATTTGTCTATTATATTAACAAGGGGTAGAACTCACAGCTGAAATTCAAGCTTGGATCCTTGTTTAGCTATACCTTCTATTAAACATATTTTGCTGTATTTAATTATTGTGTTCATAATTAAGTAAAAAACTTATTCTGGAATTATAGATTAGGCCTAGGCTGAAAGATACTCAGACAATCTCCCTAGAGACTGATTTGCAGAACTAACAGTAAGTGTAGATGCAGCTTGACAAGAAAATGTACCTGCTAGAACATAGCAGTAAATATCTCAAACATCGGGTAGTTAAATAATATTTGTAATATAATAATATTTGTAATATATATATTATATAATAATACTGTATAATAATATGTGGCAAATTTTCAAATATATATACATACATATACGTATACACAAACATACACACACACCTATATTAAAAACACGTACAGTAATATCTTTATTTGAGCCACTTATATCTAAATATCCACCTGTGACAGAGGCTGTGACGCGAAGCCAGGTAAGGGAGGGAAAATTATTATACAACTAAGTATCTCACACTGCATATCTGTCATTTCCTAAATTTATTTTCATTAATTCTCTGTATCTGTTCCCTCAGCAAGTAGCCTGAATACTTCATCCCACAACACCTGGACATGGGATTCAACATTTGATTACTTTTTAGGAGAAGCACCTTCATTAAGAGGAGCTAGAGAGCTGCATCACTGATCCTTAAGGAAATGTTAGGTATGTGAGATAGCAACACTGAGATGATAAAGGAGCAAATTTAAAGTCACAAGGTCATCAGCTTTATGACTCACACATTCCTGATACCAGGCTTTGTTCCTCCATCAAGCCTTTCCGCTCACTGAAAGCCCAGATTAGTGCAACACTAGTTAAAACAATTAATAAATGATTGTTCTACATGTTCCTGAAGGGAGTACTTACCTTTCCAACAAGGGCTGGAATATTCATGGAGTTAGTTGCAAAGCCCATGCCAAACACCATAGCATCTTCCACACCAAGGAACTTGGCCACAAGTTTCTCTAGTTCTACATGTTTGTCTAGGGTGCCTGCAAAAATAAGCACAGGGAATTCAAATTTATTAAGTCTTGTTAGACTGTGAAAGTTTTATGACACAAAACATACAAAAGAACAGGCTAGCAGTGTGTCATTAAGCTATGTGACATTAAGTTCTAACGAGGGTTTTCCATTTGTATCCTGTGCATGTGGGCTAACCCAAGAGGTGCAAACTAGCTGTGACAAATGCTAAGAAATATTGTTGCTGTTAGGGCAGCAAAGCAGTTGGTATGGGAAAAAGCTTCCTTTTCCCACAATAACTTTTGACATAGCTTATTCTGAAGCCTAGTTTTTTGTCTTTTTCTCACCCTGCAATAAGGACAAAGATACCTCCTTTTTTTGCAGGAAATGCGGGACAAACATTTTAGACATTCTTGAGTTCTCTCCAGATGTGAAAACAAAAATGAGTGACAACACAATTCTTCCTATTTTATTGCCTGCCTATATAGGTGCACAGAATTCTTAATTAGGGTTTTATATGGATAGACAAACAAAAGCAATCTCCCTGTTTTTCTGCTTTGGAAAGTAAAAGCTATTCCACTCCCCATAACTGATGATAACTCTGCTCTTTCTTTCCTCTCAACAGCAAACATAAACAATAATACAATACTAGAGACCCACCTTTATTGCATGTAAATTATCTAATACTAGTGCTTGAAGTCTCCAAACAAGTAAGGTGCTCCAACTATCAAACAAAAGCAGTGTCCTTCCTGTCCAACTCATAGAGGAGGATGGCAAAATACAAAAGGCAAACAAACAAAACAGTGGTGTTAAGAGACTGAGATAGCAGATAGCTTTGAACAGTAAGGAATCATCTCAACTTGCCAGCTCTCTAGTCTTTGCTTGCCTGGCTGTGCATTGCAGGGACCAAGGCAGAAGGAACTCTTACAGGATGATCTGTGGGGAAGAAAAGAGAGTGGCCTGTGGATTCTGACAGAGCATTTCCCCTAGGAATAAGGCTGTAATCACAGAACAGAAGAAAAATATTAGGCAAGTGACTATGTTACCTCACTTGCACTGCACAAGCTGGTGGCAGAGTAATATAAAGTGAATTACAAGGGATGAAACAAGAAAGCTGTGTTTACTGTGATGGACAAAGGGCAGATGAATGGAGGAATGCAGAAACTTGGCTAGAGTGTCTCAACAAGAATGATGAGTCAGGAACATGATCTTACCTTCATCACAGAGCAGGGCTCATTAAAAAAAAGAAATAAATGGTAGGAGAACAATTTCAGCAATAGCACTAAGTCAGCTGGTTACAGTGACGAAGTGTTTTCATTATTTTTTCTCATCAAATATCTAAAGTAAGAATGACATCCATTTCGAAATAAAATGTGACAAACATCTATCAAGCAGGCAGGTATCTCTCCACCAGTCAGGGGGATAAGGGCAAAGATCATGTTGCTTCCTGAAAAACCTGGATTACATGGACAGTAAAAAACAGCAGTGCTGCTGAGATTTTGCCAGAGCCTTGCTGGGTTGTTCTAGACCTGAGCTGCTCCAGCAGAGCTTCTGCTGTATCACACTGCATGTACCCGGAGCTGGGTTGTTCTGTGCTCTGAGAATTAGGTAATGTGACACAGAAAATGTCACCCAGAAACTCCAGAATGTCACTGCAGAAAACTCCACTATCTGTGAGCTGAGTGGAGCTCTTTGGATGGCTATTTTCTGAATTTGTACATGCCAAGGCACACGAGGATACAAGCTGGCTCAGCACACTGTCACTGTTCAGCACTTGGGTTCTGTGAAACACAGAAGAGTGTTTCAGAGCTGAGCTGCTCACTGGAAATGTGGGTGAGAATCTCTTCAGGTATAAGCTCAGCAGGACTTAGCATGTATTTCTGTGGTTAATTCTGTATTTTTTGCAAATTGGGCCTAGCTAGTCTTCAGCCTGCTGTAGCACTCATGGACAACTAAGAATTCCAGCAGACCACCTGCTTTAGTGTACCCTGCAGATGTTATTTTGTCACTCGAGGGCCACCAGCACACAAGAAGAAGATGAAGTCTAAAATGGAAGCTCGAAGCCAAGCACACTGTGGTCACAGCTTGAATGGCAAGGTTTGTGAAAGCACGAGAAACAAGCAGCATGTGCTTTGCAAGGCAGGCATTTTAAGGCATGACACAATTGTCCCTGACTCTTCCAGGAGTAAGTCTGACACTACTGGGGTGGAGTTAAATTGCTTTTTGGGGTTGCATCACATGTTTTCTGTTTTTACAAACAGGAAAAGCCTGACTCAATACAGATTGTTCTGTTAACGTTCCTATTAGATGACCCACAAAGGAATAGCACATTTTGCACCTATTTTTATTTATTTTGTCATGGTGAAGAATTACTCATTCTGAAAGTGACTGATTCACACTTACTATTCACTAATCCTAAAAGCTAATGCAGATTATTTTGTACACCACTACTGCCTACAAATCCCGGGACACAAATGGAAATTGGTTAGCAAAAGAAAATCCTGAATGACAAGGATTTGCAAAGTGAGCCCTGTGGATTTTGAATCATGTTAATTATCGTGGCAGTACTGTTGGTGGTAGGTAAGGTATTGCAGAAGCAGTACAACACACACCAGTACTGTCAGTGGGAGGTTCATGACAGCTGTATACTGAGCAGAGCTCAACAGAGCTGAAAAAGCATATAATTATGCAATTATTTAATCATACCAGGAGATATCTCTACCCAGGACACTGTATAAATGGCATCAATTCTATCACCTCTCTCCACTGGAAGAAACAAGGGGTCAGACATGAGCTGCTGGGATGAGGTTTGTCCGCCAGCATTCCTAGCTGGTCACAGCCATCACCACGACAGGCATAAGCAGCACTACCAGACAGATGCAAATTTGATCCAAAGGAACTGGCACAAGCTGAAACATCTCAGCATCTCAAGCTACATAACAAAGGCAGTAATTACACAACTCTTCATTAAATACAGCCTTAGTGGTGTCAAGTAAGGTAATTCTGGCCCTTAAAGTGTTTTGTATTGTGCTAGATTCAAGACCAGTATCGTGATCTGATGGATGAAAAGTGATATACTAGATATATCTTTTTAATACACTGTGTACACAGATACTTTCTACACTTGCCCTATAAACAGACATTAGAATTTCCTCACTGACTGACTACAGCTTGGCTTGACCTAACAAATGAGGATATAACTAAACAATGTACAGCAAATCACCATGAAGTTTTAAGACCAAAAAAAAAATAAAAAAAAGTACCTGCATCTTTAAGAGACAAAATTAAATCATTTAGAAAGTTATTCTTCCCTGCGGAACAGCTGTATGTAATAAAATACAGCAGGAGTTACTGTGATCCAAGACTATATAGGTATTAAGATCAAAGATCATATCAAATGTGGACTTTCACAATGGGAACCACCTCCACAGATTCCCACACTTCTCAAAGCAAATCCCCTCCTTTTCAAAATCTGATGACCCAGTTCCCTCCATTAACTTGCCACTGCACTCTGGTGACAGGCAACATGAAGAACACTTTTTTGACAGGCTTTTTCATAGGCTTACCCATGCTGTTGGACTGAAAGTCGCTGCCAGACTGCTAGACAGATAAAGCTGGAAAATGCACTTCCCATGATCCACAGAGTCATTATTTAGTTTGACATTTTCAGCTTGGACAAGGTGGTTTATGCCACTGGTTAGTCTGCCCAACACAGTCTTTCAGGTTCTTACACACAAGTGACACAGACTGGTTGAACTGCCAACACTGGAAACACTATCCTGTAATAGAGTATTATGTTTGGAATTCCAGGACCCAAAGAAGACAGGAAAATACCTGCTTGCCTCAAGTTAAACAAAAGCTGGAAGAGTAAACTGATCCAAGCAATGAGCCCTTGAAAGGAAAAAAAGAACAGCTGGGATCCCTCTGCATCCCTGATGTGACTCAGAATCATTAGACTGTGAAAATGAGGGTTTGTCAGCAGCATCCTCGGCAGGGTGAGGAGCAGAACAAAACACCTGAACTTCCTTGTCACATTAGAAACTTAAGGTCACAAACTCACTCTGGTAATATGCTTGTCAGAGATGAAAAAAAATTGTATTATTGAAAGACATCCACATTTTTACAAAAGCGACTGGATGAGTTATGAAAAGCAAGATGGAGAATCAGAAGCCGTGGAAATTATATTATTTCTTTATACCTTGTTACCAGATGGTATCACTGTCCTACAGAGCCACCAGCAGAGGAAAGCCACAAAGACACAACTTGCAGAGTGTTGGAAAGAGAGGGAGAGAAGCACACAGTAAATGTTATGCAGTTGCCTCATTTAACACTGAGTGTGCAGAAAAGAGTCCCAGTAAGGGGGTTTTGATGAATCATTAGATAGAAAGGAAATGCTCAAGTTTCCTTAACATTGCTACCAACTGATAGGACTTTCATACCACAGAGATGCTGTGGGTGTCATAGATCTAATAATGTCCTCCAGTTGAATTTAGATCTTCTGGTTTTCTTCTGGTTTTGGTTTTTTTTTTTTTTTCTTTTCTCTTTAGAAAAACACAAGGTTAAAATTTCCAGTTTAAATCTACCCTCTTCATGCCAAAGCTTGTGTGGCAGCACCTTAAGTACTGAAATATTTGCATGCAGATAACATCATATATCAGAGAGATTTTGGGTATTAACAAGTCACAGAACCCTTAATTCTTACAGATGCCTTCAATTCCACCTGCTAGAAGATGGACTATCCAGATTATTAATCTTGCATTGCAATGGTGAAATACAAGGAACAAACCTGATCCAATGATTATAAAGTAAACTTGATTAGTTATTTATGAGAAAGTAGGTACAAAAAGGAAAAGAATGTTAGTGAACATGACAAAAGAGAATTCTTTGCATGAACTGTTTCCTAACATATACCACCCCCTATCAGAAAATAGCTAAGATTATGAAATTGAAATAGGTGTATATAAACATATATATATACACATATATATGCATGCACACAAATTCACATTTTGGTGTCTTTATTTCTCCTCAAGATCCCACTTGGAAACTGTAAATTATGGGAAATTCAGTTATCTTTTTCTCCAAACTGAAAAATGAAACATTTATTCATGTTTGTACAGTTATTATGTTTAAAATGAGCTCTAGTCCTAATTAAAACTTTAAAGTAGCATAAAAGAAAGAATGGCCAAATAACTATTTTTATCTTCTTGCTAGAAATTCACATTAGGCCTTAAAACCCAGTGGAAGGAGGTGAATGGGGATGAGCTACTTTTGTGTATTAAATGTTGGCACAGATTTTCAGGTCTGCTTTTCGGAAATAAGATCACAACCAAGTGTAAAAAAAACCTCAAACAAATAAAAAGCCCTAAGATTGAGTGCAAGTTGTGTCTTAGAGGGTTATCTCCTAAAATGCCCTCCAGAGTGAATCACTCTGCAAGTGTTTCTGTGCAGGCTCCATGTTCTCCTTTGGTCCAAGGCATCATCACAAGAGGAGAGTTTCAAAAGGCAGGAATCCTGCCTGGCTGCTCATCCAGCCCTAATTACACGTTTGCTCCRGTTACTCACGTATGTCATCCCCATGAGGAGAACTGGGGATGTGCTGGCATGTTTGAGTTTTTACCAAGATSTCTCTCCAACCTGTATTAGCTTTCTTTTTGAGAAGGATCATTCCACTACTTTCAGAGGATTTCAGAKRGAGGGTGAAACAAAGAAGGCACAAATAAAAATAATGTGAGTGATGTTTGAAAAAACACATGGAAGTAAAACTGTGCTTTAGGGTCTTCTGCCTACAGTTCTGGGAGGAGCACTGGAAGTGCTGCCTGTCTGTGTGACAGTCCTGTCACCAGCCTAGGAGTTCTCAGATAATCTGCCTTACCTTTAAAAAAGAAGTGTAACTTTGCTGGTTTTAGCATCTGCAAGCAGCAAGCAGGAAACTCATTTGCATGTTTCTCAATAATTCTCAGTCACGTTGCTTAGACAAGGCTGACTAGAAACATTAGCAACAGGATGGGCTCAGACCAAAGGCTTTTGAATCTGCCTTTAACAGTAGCCAGCTCCCACCCCAGCCATTAAAATACATTGATTTGCATGGGGAAAAAGGAATTTATGTTTAAGTTGTAATTCTGTCATATTTTGCATTGTGGGAACACTTGCTGTTTCATATTTATTTAGGTTCCTATTTGCTGACAGTTTTATGAAGCTAAAAAAATAACGCTTTTGAGAGAAAAATGAAAATACATAAAACAGGAGAGATATTTTTGGGGGGCAGTTTACATGTAATGCCCTAACATTCCCAACACTCCAGGTGAACAGTTGGTGTCCAGTTACTTATAGAATCATAGAACAAATCACAGAGTAGTTAATGCTGGAAGGAACCTTAAAGATCATCTCATTCCAATGCCCCCACCTTGGACAGGGACATGGACACCTTTCACTAGGTCAGGTTGCTCCAAGCCCCACCCACCCTTGAACACTTCTAGTAATGGGCACCCACAGCTTCTCTGGACAACTTGTTCCAGTGCCTCACCACCCTCCCAGGGAACAATCTCTTCCTGATATCTGATCTGACTCTGCCCACTGCCAGTTTGAAGCCATTCCCTCTTATCCTGTCACTCCACACCCTTGCAAAAAATCCCTCTCGAGCTCTCTTGTAGCCACTTTGAGGTACTGGATGGCTACTTAAATCCTTCAACATTCAAGAATTATTTTCTCAGACCCAACACTACCAGCTTCACACAATGCCTTGTGTATCTGGCAGTAGGAAAGGCAACGCACAGTGAACCCTGACCACTCTTCCACATCACACATTATGTTGAAAATTTCCTTAATTTTTCCCCTGAGGCTCTTTTTTGAGACAGATGACAGGAATTTGTGACAGCTGAGGACAGGAAGCTCAGTAGTTCTTCACCCAGAAGCTGTTGAGGCTTTGATGATCCCTGTGACCCTTCTCTTACTCTTTCCAGTTTTGCTAAATATTTTTGATCAGACCTGCAGAGATTACTCAAGACAAACAGGAGTTTTATGCAGTAGGATACTGAAGCTCTATTGCTGGCTTTATGTGTACTTTCCAGTAATTTCTGGTGCTTGATTTGCTTTCTGATCATGGAACAACAAGTTAATTCTTCCATGGATGTACCACTTAAAACTTCAATATCTTGCTCCTAAGGGATAATAATTCTTGGTATTATAAAAAGGAAAGAATTTTTGTTTCACTATGAAAGTCCCACAAACCCCTCAAAAACGTGTCTTAAATGATACCGTTATAGTAAGAAAGTAATTTTTAAAAATTATTATTATTATTATTATTATTATTTTTATTATTATTATTATTATTATTATAAAGAGCATGGAATTAAAAAATGGACTGAAAAGCCTTAAATGTTTTTATGGGGGATAAGTCTAGGAAGGTCAGCCACAGTTTTTATCAGTTTTAACCCTGTTCCAAGAGGAAACTACCTGCACCAGCATTCTGATATGACAGCATTGTACACCCTCTCCACAACCTCCACACTTTTAAGAGGAGAACTGTAGGCAGAAGACCCTAAAGCACAGTTTTACTTCCATGTGTTTTTTCAAACATCACTCACATTATTTTTATTTGTGCCTTCTTTGTTTCACCCTCTCTCTGAAATCCTCTGAAAGTAGTGGAATGATCCTTCTCAAAAAGAGAGCTAATACAGGTTGGAGAGAGATCTTGGTAAAAACTCAAACATGCCAGACACTTAAATGCACACAAGCAGAACGGTACTTTCCAAGTCAATTAGCTTGAAAATATAAATATGTTTAAGTGCTCTCTTGGATTAGAACCCTACAGGCAATTTCCAGGCTTGGCTCTTGCAGCTCACTCTGCACTTTTGTTTCAAAACACTTCAGCTCCACACACAATAACAACAGAAGTTTTGAAATGTGATCTGAAACAAACTCATCCTGTTCCTTTTATCTAAGATGAAGATGAGAAATGATAATTCTCTGATATATGAAGCTCAGAATTTTTCTGTTTGCCTGTGATGAGAATGGAGCCCAAACACACAAAGGAGTAGGGAGAGAGAATATCCACTATGAATGTTTTCCTTAGGTTGTTTGTACAGATCTTGGTGGCAGATGGGCTCCAAATAGAGAAAAAGAGAGAAAGCTTCCTTCAATACCTTAAAGGAATAGCAGTGGTGACCACTTTCAAGCATGCAATTCAGGTTAAATAATGTATTGCAGTCACCAGATGGGTCACCTACAAAAGGAAAGTAAAACTCTCTCTGAGCAGTGTCACTGGCATAATTATTATTGGCAAATCAAACCACAGTGACAAGATAAGAGGCAGGTGACAAGGTTTGCATTACTTTTTAGTCTGAAATGGAAACTTCTTAAATAAAAATGTAAATCAAATACAGTATTTTTTCTGTAAGAGTTATGAAAGAACAGAGTTTACATTGAAGATAAAAAATGTAATTTTTTTAGGTTGCTGCGTTAGAAAAAAAGAAGTCTTTTATAGACTTCTCCATTCGGGGGCTTTAAAAAAATTTTTAATAACTCCCAGGAAAGGTAAAGCCTGAAGAGGATCCTCCCCTTGCACTTCAATGGCTTCAAACTGTTTTTTTTTTTTTTATTTTCCTGAAATGTAAAACTGCAAAGCTTTGTGTAAAAACAGAAAGTTGAAGGTAACACTGCATGCAGTCTACAGACTAACAAAACAGACAAATCATAAAGGATATATAAACAAAAAATGTCAGATGGAGCTTTCCTGAATTTATTTCCTAAAGGCAAACTAGAAATGTCTGTTTTTTGCAAGAAATATCTCATATCTCATAAGATATTCCAATACATTCTCAGAACATTGGATTAAAAACATTGTGTAAAAGATCATTCTACTAATCTGAAACCTCTGTGTGTGATAACTGATATAATTCTGTGATGGAGATGAATTTGCCCCAGAACCATTGTTGAAATCTCAAAGTGTTTTTTACTTGTCTCAAAAATTAAGCCTGTTACTTCCATAATAAAAAATCCCAGGCCAGTATATGACACATTTAGGATTGTTTTTCCAAAAATTAGTTTTCCTTTTGAAAAAAACCCTCATGTGAGAACAAACAAAGCACAACTTTCCTTTTAATTGTGAAACAAGTAATTGCTGATGTGATTAAAGTTCTCTAAGTACCCAATTATTTCAAGATATCTGTGAGAATAAGAGTATAATTAGAGAACCTTTGGTGGCCATCTCACTGTTTACTCACCCATTTCTTGCCTGGTACTGCAGACTCCTGTCCCATATTTTTTTAACTCTATGGTCACAGTTTTCAAAGCATTAACATCTGTCTCCGCAAAGCCGAGGTAGTTATAAGAACCCATATTGATTACATTCCTGATAGTCCTTCCTGTAAACCTAGAATTGAAGCAAATTTTGAACAGTAGTGAAACTTTCCCTCCAATCCCAAACAAAAAATCCCAAAATTTTCCCACCAAATTTTGTTCCAGCATCAAGTTCCTACATGGGAATTTACAATCCTCATATTTTAACATATTAAAATTAAAATTAACATATTTTAAAGTTTTTTCTAGCCTTTCTCTTTCCCTTAGTAAGTACTGCTTCATGGTTACAGTGCTTTCTAGAAGCCATGCTGTAGATGGCAATATATTGGTATGGGGTGAATGGCTGCTTTTATGGATTTAATAGATTTTAATGGATTTAAATAAACAAACAAACCTATGATTTTATTTAAGGAACAACTTATAGACATTAATTTTTCAAGCAAGTTGTCAATTTCCATTAAGTCATCAGTGTTCTCTCACACGCAGAGAACTTAAAAGGGTTGAAAATACGGGAAGCAGTATGATGCATTCTCAGTAAGCTCAAATAGAACCAAACTATACACTGTCTATGCTGTGAATTCCCATAGCTGCAAATTCAGCTGCAACACAACAAAAACTGTCAAGCTGTAATCTGCTTAAAACTCACTGCCAGAAACTCACTGTGAAGGCAAGGAGCCACATTCATGCAATGCAAGAAATTACGATTTAAAACCTAACCAAAGGATAAAAAAAATTTACTGTAATATTGTGAGTCAAGGTCTGTTTTGTGCTGACACAGCTAAACTCATTTGCAGTGGAGCTGGAAATCTATATTGCATTTCCAAATACTCAGAAGAAAAGGGTCGGCTTGTCAGCATGGCACTGACTGCAGAAAGAAACGTACTGATGGATATTAGACAAGGATCTTGAGACAACTTCCTGTGCCTTGCAGAGGTGTCAGGAGTGTGCTCAGGAACCTGAGAGCAGCAGAGTGTAAGGTGACTCACCTGAATGTCCAGTTGTAATCATCTGTAACACGCTCCATGAGGTCAAACTGTGGCCCAGGGACACTGCAAATGGGACGATTCCAATTATCCCGTATCCTCAAATAGAGGTTTCTAGTGTAAAAGTTCTCAAAATCTTGATAAAGTGGCACAAAATCCTGGTTTGAAAACATGCACAGGGTTATGTTGCTGGGAAAATATCTGCTCCTGTACCCAAGTCATTCCTATTAACAAGGAAAAACTGATTCATCAGTAAACAGAGAGCCGTAGCAGCCACATGTTCCTATGGCACTCACAACTCCAAACAGCAAATGTCTTACTATAATTCTTTTAACACACAATATTGTATTTCTTAGAGGATGGAGTATTTTGTTTGTTTCTTTGTTTTAAGACTGGGGGATTTTTGGTTTCTTTTTCGGTGGGTCAGGGTTGGTTTTTTTTTGGTTTGTTTGTTTTGTTTTATTTTAAATGTTGAGCAAGTTGATCTAACATTCCCTATATATCCTGAAAGTTGGAAATGGAAAAAAAAAAATCAAGATTCTTTCACTTGAAGAAACCAATTGCTTCAAATTGAGTATTTTCCTATGGGTGGAGCAGATTGCAGAAAAATAGGATTAACAACCCACTACATTTCATGAAATGCTGGATACATTAGACAAAAGCTAGTCCAATATATGTGAACATGGAGATGCAAACATCCAGTTAAAACAATTTTTTTGGTTGAGAATTATTGTCTATCCATGGAAATAAAATTTAAACAAAGCTTTATATGAAAGCAGCATATCCATGTTGGGCACTGCATACAATAAACTGATAAAATAACATGGCATGCAGTTAACATATGTGGGAGAATTAAATAGACATGTAATCCATAGTGAAGGACAAAAAAATTTAACAGGCACAACTGGAATCAACAAATGGCCAAATGATGAAGTGAATTGGAAGTGGTATTCATTAAGTTATGCATGCATCTTTGAAAATCTAAAACAGGAAACAATTTCAGGAATTTTATTGTTCATGATTTTCCTCCATTATGCCAGGTGTTACTGCAAATGTTACTCAAACTGCACAGAGGAGGAGCAACCAAAAATTCTAAACAAAATTGGAAGGCAGTTGATCTTGCTAAGGTGCAAGTTTCACTTGGAATTGTGCGGGATGAGAAAATTTTGGGAGTTACAATAATTCAATTACAACAAAATTAGAAATGCCTTGTTGTGAAAAACAGTGTAAGACAGCCAGATAGGACAAAGGAAAAAAGAGATTTGAAAAGAAAATGTGGTTGAAGAGATTCGAAAAGACGATATATTTAACAATAAGGCATTTAGGAGCTTTCTTTTTCTGTGGATTGACCTAATATTCTGAGATTTCTTTTTTTTTTCCTGAGAGTATTATGGCACTCTTAGAATGAGGTGAACATGTCCCTGGGTAAAAATGATGATTTTACAGAAATGTAGGCACATAATCATACACATGCACACAACTCCACTGCAGGGTGTGTCACTCCTCCACCCCTGTGCCACGTTCTGTAAAATGAAAGTTGTCTGCCTCGTTATTTCCACAGAAATTACTAGCAATCAGGGGAAAGCTCAGCTGTTGGATACATAATCACTTTTTTCATACATACTTTTTGTTGTTCTCTCTCCGCAGCAATGTTACGTTTTTCTAGTCCCCAGGCTCTCATAAAATCTCGCAGGTAGCCAAATATTGTCCCCACTGCAAACCCCACGAAAGTAAAAACTGCAACATACATTGGTGCCTGTTCAAAGTGCTCAATAAATGTTTTTTTGTAGAGAGTTCCATTTGATATTCCATTCTTCTGGGGGAAAAAAGAAACAGAACAGAAATTTGTGATTAATACATTTAATCTCAGCAAAGCTTAGACCCTTTGACCTTGGGGCAAATATTTTTCTCTAATTAGAGGAGACATTCAGATCTCTGTATCAGCTGAAGAACAGGACTTTTAACACTGCTGTTGCTACTGACCACTCCAGGTATCTCCCATTTTCTCTCCTCTCCTGTCCTCAGCTGTAGATGTCTTCAACACCACTCCCTTGTCTATTTTGAAACCTGTGAAACTCGTGAAAGATTGGCAATGTATTATTGTGCAACTGGACAATTATTTCAGAGGTGATTAAATGGAAACCACAATGCTCTGTCTCGCAAGACAGAGCTATAAAGAGGGAAGGGCAGCATTAAAAGCTCACCTACACTGTGCCTGACTGCTTCTGGAAGTCTTGTGTAATCCATTGCATCAACTAACCTATATAAAACAAATCCTGCCTCAAACAGGGCAGCTTCACCATGATGTTCCCCAGATGAGGAAGCATCTAAAGCAGTTATGATCCCTGCTTTTTATTTCTGTTCTGTTTTTTTAATCCTATTTTCAGGACTCTAAGGTTTCTTAAAAACAAAACAAAGAGCAAAAGTAAAGAGGGAAAAAAAAAAGGAAGAAGACACAGCCTTGCTTGTTGGAATTAGTGATCCCATAGTGAGCAAATTCTATAAATTTACAAAAGTGTGTGGACAAAATATTTTGTCGATAGAATATATTAAGATTTCCATTTCCAAATTAAAGAAGCTAAGTTTTTCAGTTGCCATATTCAACAGGCTCATCAGATTATTTTTTGGAAGTGTTGGAAGAGTGGTAACTCCCTTATTTCTGCAAAATTTATTTACAGTTATTGTCTAGTAACAGCCAATCTGCCAATTCAAAATTAACAAACTTCAATCCAGACAAAATAGTGCCCTGTTAAAAAAAAAAACTCAAACCAATCAAACAAATACCCAAGACACAGATTTTAACATATTATAAAGCAAAACTGCCAGCATATGAAGAAATAGCACTAATACATTTCTGCCCATGGGATGAACTAAAAATGTAGATTACCTAGTTTTGTAATGTAGCAAGCTGAAATAGAATATTCATATTAAGAACAATTGCCAATTCACTATATTTGTAAAGACAGAGTATTATTGATCTTCATATTGCATTGAAATGCCTTTATCCTCAAAGGATTTATATTTCTGTTCTAACTTGCTGGTCCAATCCCGGATTCCCCAATGTTTTTTTGTGAGAAAAAGAAATTTAAAAAAAAAAAAAAAGGAGAGAAAAGAAAAGTTGTTGGGCATAAGAGAAAATAGAAAGGCTGATAAGGAAACCCAAAATAGAAAAAAATGCTGATTGGGCTGAACAGAAATGCATTTACACTTTGGAAACACTTATTGCCCTGCAAGGGAGGAGGGATGCAGGGCTGGCTCTCACCATGTGAGGGAACACCTTTGAAGAAATGCTCCATATGCACTCCTACCTCAAGCTAATTGCTCTTTTAGGGCAACCTATTTACTGTGAAAAACATTTTATGAGGATGAGTTAAATACACGGTCAAGTCAAATTTCACATGAGTCACAACAGCTGTGTGCACACAGTGATGAGATAAAGCAAATATTTCAGACAGGATTAAGCTCAGTCCTATTAACTTACATTTGCCATGGGCTAAGAGCAGATTTATGATCATCTATGGAAATTCAAGTGGCATTGTAGCTTGATGCTCTTGAATCAATTGGCATCAAGCTGTGATGATGTGATAATGCACCTGAGCCCAGAGGAGAGAGTTAGGATGTTTCTGTTCATTGATTTTATTAAGAAACACTTTATTGCTATAAACCTTGTTGGTGAAGGAACAGGAAAGCTCATATCAGACTTCTGCACTGTGATCCTTCCTCCACAGTAAAACTCTGCTGTTGCTGAACTCTCATTTCAGCAGGTGCCATTTGATGCAGTCAGTATGACACGTGTATTTGACCAGGTAACCACTGTCACTGTCCTTGATACAAACAGCTGGGAGGAACAAGCACAGATAGCAGTGAAGTACAAAGAATGTGGAGCCAGATGTGACCCACATCCTCCAGGCTATGAAGGAAAAAAACCCAGGAGTCTTTGAACAGTGAGTACAAGGCTGGAGAACAAATTAAAAAGACACAGTGACACCTCATCTAAAAAATAAAGTGACAAAAGCAAAGAGCATTTAATCGATCCCTGGAGTCCCACAAAAAAAGTAGAGAGTCTCAAGAAAGAATAACCACAACTAGTGGATTTTCTGCTTCTGGAGAGTGGGAGCGTGGTAGCAGAGGTGTTTCTGTGCAGCATTTCTGATCCAAGTGTGAGGACTGAACATCATGAGGATGTTTAATTTCAGCCAGTCTAAATTGTCTGAATTGGTCAGTGAAGCAATGGTTGCCATTTTGCACTGCATTACTGTTGACTTTTTCTATGTTATCATATCCTATGATATCATTTCATCTCAGAAGGAGGAGGTGGATTTAGAGGCTGTGCTTTTAGAACAACAGCTGTAAAGTGAAGGGAGAGATATAATTCAACTGTTGCTGGCACTGAAATCAAATACAGCAGATTTCCTACAAAAGCCTGAAAGCATTCAGAGATCATTAGTCACACCATTACACAGCAGGTGCTCTGTTGAATTGCCTTATTACCTGTAATAACATCTGCAGTAGGCAGTACATTTTCTGCTCCATACCTTCAAACAGTAGCAATTGATTGGGCAAAGATTCTCAAAAAATATATATTTTTCCTTCTTTAGCAATTGGTGGCTTTGAGATTTTATGACTCAAGACTGTCTTATCTCCTTTAGCAGTCATCAGGGGATAACTATGAATGCATTCATCATACTTGAACCTAAAAATGTTGGGGAAATAAATTGTGACTTTTGACAATTTATTTCATCTCTAAAAATGTGTTTCCTTTTTTATAATGAAATTACCTGACAGGGTCATGACAGCCAATTACAGTAATTTCATGAGTATAAACCGCATCTGATTATAAGCTGCACTTCAGGGTGTTGGCAGCTTTTCGTTCCTTGTCCATATATAATCCATACCAGATTATAAACCGCGCTTTTGTTCGCTGCGAGGATCCGTGTGCAACTTTCACAAAGTTGCCAATTAGTAACAGAATCACAGGATCGCGGGGTTTACTGGCTTGGCTCGGGGCCATGCAGGCTCCGGCTCGGCTCGGGGCTGCTGCGGGCTCACACTTCCGCATTGGCAAATTTCTGAACTTCATCCATATATTGACCGCTCCAGAGTATAAAGTGCACTTCCGTGTTTGGACCAAAATTTTAGTCAAAAGGGTGCAGCTTATACTCGTGAAATTACTGTACACAACTCATAATTTTCTATACTTAAATAAATTCTGCCTCTCTATTTGTCTCTTCCCAACCTGGAAGAATCTTAATCTATATAATCCTCGTCCAGTGTCCTTGTTTTTACATGGATTTGAACCCCAAAAAATGAATTAAAAATTTCTATATTTTCATGCTCAACTTTCTCTTCACTCTGCAAAAATCAATAAAACCTTTTTGAGATGCAGAGGACACAAATGAAAAAAATTGCATACCCCACCTGAGGGCACAGTAGGGATTTATACATCTGCAAATGATGCTTTGTCTTCTTTTTTGTTGCTTTTAAAGACTGTCAACATTCTATTTCCCTTCTTGACTCAGTTCACAGTTTCACCTCTTATGATTACAGTAATTTCACGATTACAAGCTGCACTGATTATAAGCTGCATTTCCAGGGTGTCGGCAATGTTTGGGTCCTCGTCCATATAAACCCGCAACGGATTATTAGCTGCACTTTCGTTGGTAGTGAGGATCCGTGTGCAACTTTCACAAATTTGCCAATTAGTAACAGAATTGCAGGATAGCGGGGTTTACTGGCTCGGCTCGGGGCCGGGTGGGCTCAGCCCGCTCAAGGCTGCCGACGGGGCTGGGTGGCCCAGCTCGGCACTATGGCTCAGCAGGGCCGCTCGGAGCCGGCCAGGCAGCACAGCTGCCGCCACTGGGCTCGCTTGCCCTCCCCACCGCCTGCACCACCGCTGCCGCGTTTGTTCGCCCTGGCCTGGTGCTGCCGGCCCCCGTGCCGCTGGACTCCCCTGCACTGCTAGCCTCGGTTCTGCTGGGCTTCCCCTCGCTGCTGTGCTCCCCCGCTCCGCCAGGCTTCCCCGCGCTGCTAGCCCCAGTTCTGCTGGGCTCCCCTGCACTTCCGGACTCCCCCGCGCTGCCGGGCTTCCCTGTGCTGCTGGCCCCGGTTCTGCTGGGCTTTCCTGCGCCGCCGGGCTTCCCTGTGCTGCTGGCCCGGGCTCTGCCACCCCGCTCCGCCCCGCGTCGCTGGTCCCGCCTCTGCCAGGCTTTCCCGCCTCTGCCAGGGCCGGCCGGCTCCAGCTTGGCTTGGGGCTGCCGCGGGCTCTCACTTCCAGGTTGGCAACTTTTAGAAAATTGTCCATATATAAGCTGCTCCAGATTACAAGCCGCACTTCCGGGTACGAACCAAAACTTTAGTCAAAATGGTGCAGCTTGTAATCGTGAAATTACTGTACATATATCCTTCCTCAGTTGCAAAAATACTGAATTTAGAGCACACTGATGTTTGTGCATTCTTGGGACCATTTTCCCTTCCAATTAAATCCTTGGTTTTTATTTAGTGGCCTACATTTTTTTCTGATCTTTTGTCAAGGTGATACACACTACCAACAAAAAAATTCTGCAGTGTTTCTTGTTCAGACATAATTTTTCAGCAACCTGAAGAATACTGTATTGTCAACACATATTGTCACATATTTCTCCTCACCCCTTTTTCCACCCCACTGATGAAAATATGAGAACACACATCAAAAGAGTGATCCCTGGGGGATTCCATTCCCTGCATTTCCCTCATTACCTTTTCAAAAATTGGTTATTTGTAACCCTTAATTTTTGTGGTGAAAAAGGCAACATAAGCAGCAGCCCAGTGTTACTCAGCAATTTATTTGGCTTCCTTTGAAAATCTTGAGTAAATTCTCCTTGTGATATGTTAATCCACAGTTTACTGGGTTTTACAAAAAATAATGCTTTTAAAAAAAAATTATTATCTCAAACCAGTTTCTCAGTGGCCTGCCATACAGTAAGTTTTCCTTCCAGGCACAAATGCAGGGAGTCTACTGGCAGAACATAAAGACATGCAACACAGAAAGACTATAGGTGAAATTCAGAGAATGGATATTTTACCAAGGAGTTTTACAAGTCTGGGATTTCAACAACGTCTTGGAAACCAAAACCACAATCAGGATATGCAATATTTGGGTGTTGATCCTCTGCTTATCTCATTTCAAGTGAGATACTGCAGCAAGAGAATTCCTTGCAGCAAGATTTTGATGCCAAGGAAGTCAACAGGAGTAATGGCAATGCATCAAAGTCAACTTTAAGTACAATGCCTCTTAGATTCCTATTTTCTGTAATTATCCATAATATGTCAAAACTCTCCCCTAATGAAGAACCCTTCCAACATGTCCTCAGTTTTTCAAATGGAGAAATCAACTCTGATGACAAATCTCAGAGTGCTATTAGAATGGACATCCGTATAAAATACTGAATATAAGGGACACACAATTTTAATTGAAATAGTTTACTTTAATAATAATGTAAACTCATCTTGAAGTCTATTAAACACACTTCTGGCAACCCCTTTACAAGCAATAGTTAAAAAATATATTTGAATTAGCAAAGAAAAAAAAATATAGCTATGCAGTAGCATGAATAATACTTAAATATTTGTTCACACTGCAGTTAAAAATAATTTTTCATTGCATTAAGGTCCTGCAGCCATTGGAATTGTGCTAATTGGCACGAGCCAGATTTGCACCAAGGGGAGAGTGAAGAATTGAACAGCACAGAGTGCCACAGTACCAAATCTGTGTGCTGGTCCTAAGTAACTCCCCAGCAGAGAGTTATGTATGCCAGGTGAGTGGAGCTGTAGCAAGGAAACTGAGTCCCAAGAACCCCTGTTTTCATGGAAGTCTGTTCTACAGAGACCACAAGCTCTAATTAAATATTCTCCGGCAATTATGGCCACTTCCAACGTAGCAGCAGTAGGTGTAGACAGGTATATCCTTGAAATAAAACTACTGGGACAGCAATAAAGTCCTTAAACATAAGTTCCCTGCCAGGAATAAAATCTGATCCAGAGGTGGATGAAACTTTATGTATGTTTCTGGATCAGATTTTATCAAGCTGTTTTATACAACCTGTTAAAAAACAATGCAAGCTGACTGATCTCCACAGTGCTTCCCATACAGATATGTATATGAAGAGAGAGGTGTTGAAAACTGAGAACCAAGTGAAAGCCATGTTTGCTCAATATCTGACAGACCTACAAGACGAAAGTGAAATCTTAAGCAAATTAGGACAACACGCTCCTACAGCAAAAAACTGATGGGAGAATAGACAAAATTGCTAATGCAACATCTGATTGCTTGCAGACAATTTGGTTCTGAATAGATGTTTGCTCCCCAGCATTTGAAGAGTATCTGGGACAGGACCCTAAATGTAGATGATTTTAGATGTCCTAGGATGTGCGAGTGAGCCACATAGGTAAGAATATAAATATCTACAGAGGCTTCTAATGTGGAGCAGAAGCTGAATATGAGGTACTACAGGATTCCATTTCAGCCAAAGGAAGGTTATGGTCCAGCTGAATCCCACTCAGCCCTTGCCACTGGGTAGTCACAACCTGAAGTGTCTGGTGCGCAATTCTGTCCCCTACAGATCATTGTCACCAGAGGGCTGGGTCCCAAAACTGTCAGGTTCCATGCAAACGCACCAGGCTGTCACAATTACTACATTGTCCCAAAGTCACTTAGGAATCCATTAGACACTGGAGGAATCTGGGTGATTGTATGCAGATCCCAGTAGGAAAAAAAAAAAAAGGAAATCGAAATTATGAAAACGGAAGTTCCCTAATGAATACACTATTGACACAAATTTAGATTACTTCATAATTCTGCCCACTTACTGGCAATTATATGCTTCAATTTAAATGACTGATTTCTTTTCTGTTACAACACATTTCAGATCTTACAGGCTCAAGTTTCTAAACCAGAAGCCAAAAATGGCTACATGGTGAATTCATAGATTACTGAGCTATAAAGACAAGACTTAAATTAAAAATAGTTGTGAAACTTATAGGCCTAGAAGGTGCTAAAATGAAGGTCACTGCCTCTTGCAATGTGACAAAGAAAGTGGCTCCAACACAAATTGCAAGTAGCAACCAAACCAAAAAAGCTTTGGTTTTTATTTGTGTGCCTGCAGAATCCTTGTTTATAATACTGATTTCTACTGAAGTTTCAAGAAAAAATACACACCTGGCAGTAATACAGTCAATAAGGACTAACAGTAAAATCTCCAAGACTGTCCAGAAGGTTTAGGAAAAATAGAGCACCCTTAAAATAACTTAGGAAACAATATACTCTTGAACTTACAGAGATTTAGGATTTAACAATTCAGAAACTCTAAAACAGTAAACAGAAACTCTGTAAGCAGTATTAAGTGCTGCTTGTTTTGCTGCTTGAGGTTTGTTTGAAGGTTGGGTCTTCACCCCACGTTTCACAAGGATCAGGAAATGGCTTTCCATTTGTTAATGAACTGTCATCTAATTGCTGACTAAAAACTTGCAGCCTTTTTTCAAGACAGCATGCTACAGGCAAACCCCACAAAGGTATGAAAAGTCAGGATCTTCACCTTCCAGACTTGTCAGCTGAACACAAACTCCAACATACTCATCTTGCAGCAGTTCTTTCAGCATCAAATAAACAAGGCCTGCAAAGCTGACTACGACATTAATAGCATGAAAATACAGATGTGAATGACAAACACATTAGAAATATACTGTGAAATGCTGTTATGTAATGAGGAAAGCAATACCCAAGCTGTATAATTTCCAGACTAACACTTTATTCTGATGCTAAAATGATACTTTTGATTGCAATACAGCAGGTTAGGAGGAGAAAGAATACTTAATCATAAACAGCATTCAGGAAGAGCATTCAACGGTGGCAAGGGTTCTAAACAAGAAGAAATATGAACTCAGAAAGTACACCTTTAATCTTAGTTTTGTGAATTTTTATTAAGGCATTTATATTAATTTAGTGAGTGTTTTATCTGATGTATCAGAAATTCTAGCACTGCACACACTACAAGCAACATGCACTCCAGCATTAATGAATGTTTTATTTCAACTGTTAAGAAACTGCCCTACTGTGTGCAATTTTTGCAAAAACCAGAGAAAACATCAGCATATGTTTTCATCTTGCATGCAGGTAGAACTGCACATTGCAGAATGGTGACACCACAGTGTTTGTCAAAAGAAAAGCCACATGTAACTCTTTATAGCACAGAAGCTCAGGCTAATGCACACAGACTCAGGACAAAATCCAGTAGCAAACCATGAAAATGCAATCTTATGAAGGGGAGAAAAAGAGTAAAAAACACTGTTCTGAACTTCAAGGTTCATAAATTGCAATGCAAACCATAACAGCTACAACCCAGTACTAAATAACCAAGGCACTTACATAAAACAGTACTTGGCGGATAAAAAAAAATTGCATAGCAAACTCTTCTCCCAATGGCTTTCCATCTGTACATTTAAAAAAATAAGAAATACTAGAAATAAAAGAGTAACATGATTGTCTTACACAGCTGTTATTCTGCTATTACTCCCAGAAACTTCAAAGTGACTCAATGTAAAGAGGAAGGCACGAGGGCAAAGATGGAGCTTAATGATTTTAAATCATTAGAGACAAAACAATGCTACTCAGTACCCAGGGAGATACTTACAAACACTGAAAGGTTATTTCCTAATTTACAGCAATTACAGAGCAGAAAGCCAGGCATGTGGGATCAGAGAGAAGTGGATGAAACACCTGGGTTACAGCAATCCCCACACAGTTTGTGGTGTCAAGTTGCATCAAGTGTTTGCTACAATTTCCAAAGCTTAGGGTAAATTACAGGATTCACACTGCTTGGCCACATCAGAATATCTCCTGATCATCCAAATCCCATGGCTTTGGCTTTAAAAATAAACAAACAAGATGATGATGAAGTGGTATCACTTCAAATGCTGCCAGTTTCTGCACCATCATCACTGGGGATGACCTGAAATGTGGGAAGCTACTTCCAGAAGTGAGCCAGCATTTAGAAATTAATCCTATGGATATCACGTACACTTTTGCTATGAAACTATTTATTGGGATGAAGACTGTGACAGTGTAAAGATCCTCAAGATGTCTAACTAGATTGCTAGTGATTTTGAACACTGTGGATTCTGAGTTAAAATCCTCATGATGCAATCCACCAACTCCTATTCATTTCCTACACAATGACTTTGCATCAGAAAATGTTTCAGTTAGGTATCAGATTCCTCTTCATGCAAAATTCTCTTGAGAAGAAAATGCTTTATCCCCTGTTCTAACTAGCATAATGAATCCTCATTGGATCCCAGACCTTTCCCCATTATATGGCACAACAGCTTCAAACAGGGCCAGGATTTTGCATAGATTTAATAATGAGTTTAATAGTGAGACACACATTTCCTGTCAGAATGGATGTGGCCATGGATGCTGGATCATGCCAAATACATTGCAAGCTCAAGTCTTGAGGTGTTAAGCATTCAGAAGCAGCCTCAAGCCATTCTTCATTCCTAAGACCACAGCACCAGTTTGGATACAGACTTCTGGAAGTTACAATGTATCCCTTGTTAAGGAAGGACAAATGTATTCACACTTACTACCTGAAAGCTGCATATCATCAGGATAATTTGCACATTATTTTCCTGATTCTGAGTGCTATGTACAAGTTAAGCTGAAACTGTGTGCCTTCTAAGACATTCCTATGATTGCAAGAAGTAACTTATCATATTTCAAAAACGTGATGAAAGTCATTGCCAATTTTGTTAATGCAATCCGTTTAGCTGGATTTATTCTACCTCCTCCAAGGTAATTAACTACTTTAAAATTATATTTAAATGCAAATATCTTGACATACCACAGATGGAGAGGAGAAAGAGATTAGAAATTCCATAACAAAAAAGCCCAAGGGGGAAAGCAGAATTTCTCATGAAAATATGAGAAATAGGCAATCAAATTTGTGCTGCTAGCTTGACACATAGAGTCATAAAAACTCAGCAGCAAGATGACCATTCTTGGGTAGACAAGGACCACCTCTGAGTTAGGATAAGAATTCAGCATCAAAAGAGAGCCCTAGGGTAAAAAAGGAATCAGAATAAATTCAGTTAAGGACAGAAGATTTTGAGGAAGGTGAAGCCAATACCCATCCTACGAGCACATCAAGAAAATGAATAACTTGACACCTTCAAACACAACAGAAGATGTTTTAAGCAAGAAGACAAAAACTCATTTAGCCAGTCATTAGGCAACTTGGTAGCAGTGATCATGGCTAATTAAAGTCAGTTGTCCTACACCAAAGGCAGCAACACAACTGGTACATGTGATCAAATCACTGGACCATTTAATTTAACAACATGAAGAGGGCTACCAATCCCCCTGTCATCAAAGTGTCCTCAGAGAATGCCAGTCTAGCACAACCCACATTCACCAACTTGAATCCATGAACCAGCACCTGTTGAGGTCTGAACAAGGTTCAGCACATTCTGCCTCTTGCTGCTCTGGAAAGAAGGGATGTGGTAGGCAAGCTGGGATGTTCCAGGGTGGTGGAAGATGCTGGGTATGTAACAATATTAAATCACTTCTTGTGGAAAAAAATGCTTACAGGCATTTCACAAGTCTGTCCCTTACCTCCATTATTATTTCTTCCCATATTACCACAGGGCAAATTGGAAGACAATACACAAAACATTGCTGTGCTTTGGAAGTAATTTCAGGAGGTGTTATGGTGTATTAACTCAAAGTTTTCATTTATTCAAGGGACTTAGGAAAAGCAGGAAACGGAACAGCAGAATCACAGATTTCAGGAGAGCATGACTGTACCCCAAAGTAGCAGATATTGCTACTTTAATAATCAACATTAAAGGAGTTGGAGAAAAAACAGCCAGTTCTTAAGAAACTTATGTTAAGGGCAAAAGGACAAAACATTCTAGAGCTACTGAGCAGTGCTAATGCAGGTCTCAGCTGAAGTGTCCATCCAGCTTCAGTCATTGCTTTTTGAGAAAGAAGAGGTGAACCAGATGGAGAGAATTGGGAAAAGAAGCATAAAGTCTGGTCAAGTAAGTTATGAGGAAAGAATGAACAAATTTGAATTGTCTAGTTCAAAGAGAAGAGAAAACCCTAATGACTGGCAGTCTAAGAATCTTCAAATGTGTAAAAGATAACTGCAAGGCAAAGACAGTAATCTGTGCTCTGCTAAGTATCAGTATGCTTAAATTACAGCCAAAGTGATCTAAATCCGATGTTAGAAAGAACTTTGTGCTGATAAAATCACTTAAATGTGAAACTAGAGCAATGGAG
>PYHW01009533.1:964121-974625 GCA_013186435.1 Turdus rufiventris | reverse complement strand
CTGTCAGTCTTAACAAAACCCCAAAGCACAGTGGCACATCTTATGAGCTAAGAGGGTCCAGAATAACTTTCAAGATACTCCAGCAGAAAACCAGCCCTGGATAACACTGATTTCCAGAAATGGACTAAATAACATCTCAAAATCCTTGAAAGCCTCCATTCCTGTTTTCCTACTTTCCTGACATTCATAAAGCTCACTATGACACAAAATGTGGAACAGAAATGACTGAGAACTGCAAAAACAGCTGGTACATATTTTCAGAGGGTGAAATGTCAGCAGATAGAAAGAACCTCTGAATCATAGATGCTGGAAGAGGGAAACGGTTATACAACTTTCTGCTTACATTTAAAATAAAATTAATATGAGTCTGGTTCTAGGCAGTTATTGATGTTTGGGGAACTTAAACCTGTTCAGCACACTTCACAAATCTGTGTAACAAAAAGTCCCCATAGACATTTTCCCCTCTTTTTTGGACAAAAAAACCCCAAACTCTTTTATCTTTACCTCCTTAACATCTTTACTTTGTCACCATTCTAGTAGATCAATCCTCTGAAAGATATGACAATGTTTCTTTGACTTTTCCTTAGGATAACACATTTGTGCTCTAAATTGGGAAAGTACAGAGATAGAGCAACAATAGTTGGGCAAAGCAAAGACTGGCAGGGTCACCTAGAAGGATCTAGAAGCTCTGACCAAGAACACACTCTCCTGAGCCACCTGATATCTCTCAAGAGCAGCAGAAGATGCCTAGACACTAATCTGATTTCTTGTCAGCACAATTCAAAGGAAACGTTTTAAAGCCCATTAAAATCTAACGATTTAAAAATACCAGCAAAGTAGCCTGAAGGAAAGAAGTTAGTGCTTAAATTTATGCATGGTAAGCAAATAACATTACAACATTCACAGATGATAAAAAAACCTTTTTCAGAAGACCTCATGTTTCATCTCTACCCTTCCACATCTGCAAAAAATAAAACCCCAATACAAACCTGAGCATAAGAGAAATGTTGTGCTCTTGTAGAATGACTGCCACTAATGTATTTCTGCAAAGTGGCAAATCATGAGCAATGACAAGAGGTCCCAGTTGTCTCTCTCCACTGCAGTGGAGAGAGGTCTCAGATTTGTTCTGACAATTTAGTTTGTCCTGGGACTCCCCTGAGAGGATGAACTACACACTCAAAGCCTGCCATCCAGCAGAGAAAAATATAATTTACCTGTGAAAAATGTCCACATATGCAGAATGGTCCCAATAGCATGTTCCATGGTAAAAAACAGTTAATAAAGAATGAATAAAGTTCAGCTACAATAGAGAAAAAAGCCAACAACAAACTACCTGAGGTCCCATGGCAACAACTCCTAGCAAAATCTGCCCAAGGAGACACTCCTGTGGTAAGTATTTAGAGGTTTCAGGCATTATGTTTTACAGTGAATTCTGAAACAATATTAGTATATTCTGATAACTCCTGATTTTACATTCCCTCCCAGTTCACAGGGAAAGCAGGGAATTCCCCTCATACTCAATATGAAATTAATAATAATTAAGAAATTGTATGTATGCCCATCCTGACAGCTCCCTTACTGACTAATGGAATAACATCAGCCTGTGTAAAAAAATATCAGGTGATACGAAATCAAGAATGGCAAGCAGGACATGCAGAACAACCATCATAACTCAAGAATATCCCCCTCCGAGGACCAAATTCATACTAGGTAGTATTGTTGTCTCTTTTTTCCACCCCTCTTTTTCCTTTATTTTCAAGGATCAAAGCTAATCTCTTAAAACTGCTGGAAGATAGCAAGTATAGTAAAACACTATTTGCACTTTCTATGCCATAATTTTTTGTCTGCATTCTGCTTAGGAGGAAGGCAGTGGGAACCCTTGAAGAAAGCTCAGGTAGAGCTGACCTCCAGCAGAGACTGATGAGGCAAATCCAGGGTCTCTCAGTGGGGAATGCACTGTGACCTCCAAAGAAAGCTTAACTTGGTTCTCAAGCAGCACAAGGCCCTAGAGAAAATTTGAAAAACAATGAATCTTGCTTCCAGAAAAACATTTCCAGAGGCTAATCCCTGAAGTGCTCTATGAGTCCTAGCTTTAAGTCAAGAGAGAACCCAGTGTTCAGTGCAGCCATGTCCATTGGAGCTGTTGTGTGAAAATGATACAGAAATGTCCACTGAAAGGCAATGGCTCCCCTGAGAGACCTGGAAAGGTACCAGCATAAAGTCATGCCAAATTTGGAAGAGCTAGAGAAAAGCACGCAGATATCACATAATATCAAATATTCTAAAACGTAATTCTTTACGAGTAGTTTATTTAAAGGTCTGCCTTTCTGCATTTCTGCTTTATTCTCACAGAATCACTACAAGCCAAAGCATGGGGTAAAATCCAGTATCCTCTGTTATTTGTTAATAAACAAAACAGATCAGAATTCCATTTAAAAAAACCCTGACCAGTGGAGGAGTATTCAAATTGAGATTCTAGTCGAGTAAGGTTGGTTCCCACAGCAAGAGAACTAAAAATGCAGCAAGAGAACTAAAAATGCAACAGATGGTGTAGGGAAAATAAACAGGAAGGAAAGATACAGTAATTTCATGACCATAAGGCACACCGGACTATAAGGTGCACCTCCGGGAGTTGGCAAATTTTGCAGCTTTGTACATTATATAAGGCACACTGGACTATAAGGCGCACTTTTTTTTTCACAGCGAGGATCCATGCCGCACGCAACAAAGTAACTAATTAGTAATGGAATCCCGTGATCGTGGAGTTTACTGGCAGGTGCTCAATTTGCAAACATTTTTTACAGATTGGTGTAGCCTTTAAACGCAGCCCCAAGTGCCCTCCCTGTGCGCAGGGCCCAGCACTCCTGCCCGCCCACAGCTGACGAGGCTGGGCTTGGGGCGGCCTTGACTCGCGGCTGCTGCAGTTTGGGGCAGCCAGAGCTCACACCTCGGGGTTGCTGTGGTTCAGGGCGGCTCGGGGCTGCCCGCGGTGCGGGACTGTCCGTGGCTCGGGGTGGCACAGCACTGTCCGCTCCCTCTCTTCCTGTGCAGCTGCTGCTGGCCAGGGGCTGGCTGCTCCCTCTCTCCCTTGCAGCTTGGCACTCCCATGGCGACGCCCCCCTCACGGCTCGGCTCACGGCTCGCACTTTTTTTTTGCAGCAAGGAGCTGCACCACGTGCAACAAAGTAACGAATTACGGGCAGGTGCTCAATTTGCGAACATTTTTCACAGATCGGTGAAGCCTTTAAAAGCAGCCCCAGGTGTGCTCCCCCTGCCGCGGGCCCCGGCACTCCCGACCGACCCCAGCACCGGCTGGCGCAGCTCGCGGCTCCTGGCTACCACTACATGGCCGCAGGTCCTGGCTTCCCCTGTCCAGTGGCTGCAGCTGCCGCAGGCCCAGTCACTCCCGCCTGGCGCTGGCTGGCACAGCTCTGCTTGTGGCTCAGCCGCCACGGCCGCTGGCGGATCCTTCCCCTCATGCCCAGACCGCAGCCGCCAGCGGCTCCTTCCCCCTGCGCTCGGGCTGGGGCCAGCACTGCCCAGCTTCTTCTTCCCCCTGCGCCTGGGCCGGGGCTGGCGCCACCCGGCCTCTTCTTCCCCCTGTGCCCAGGGCCGGTACTGGTTCCCTCCCTCCCTGTGCGGCAGCCGAGGCCGGGGCCAGCACTGGCACAGGCTCCCTCCCTCCCTGCGTGGCGGCCGGGGCCAGCGGCAGCTCCCTTCCTCCCTGTGCGACTCCTGACAGCTGCGGCCGCCTGCTCCCGCCCTGCCTCGCGACTCGGGGCTCCCACAGCACCGCCCCCCTATTGCGGCTCACACTTACGGGTTGGCCCATTTTGCAACTTTGACCATTATATAAGGTGCACCGGACTGTAAGGTGCACTTCCAGTTTGGGGGAAAATTTTAGTCAAAAGGGTGCGCCTTATAGTCGTGAAATTACCATAATTATGCTTAAGGTTCAGGTTATCACATAGGTCTTGACTGGAATGGAATGTAAAATCTTCAAAGTATCTTCACTCAGGTGCATCACACCCTACAGATTATTTACATTAAAACAGAGCATAACCTCTGGGGGAATAAATTCATGCCAGGAATGGAAAATATTTGACACAGGCATTCCTGCACCACCAGGAGAAAAGATCACAGACCACAGAATTTTGAAATATTTTTATTTTTTGTGGGAGCCATTCCAAAAATCTGACCACTTAGTTTGCAAAGCCGAGTGGAATTATTTTGAAATTCCATATATGCCCTTTTATCTCTGTAGTGAACTTACGTGCTAACAACTTTTTCCCATGTTACAAATCTCAGTGGAATAATGTGGAAGTCTTGCATTCCTACACAAACCCCTACAATTCTATCCTCATTTCCTAAGATCCATCACAGCCCTCAAATCTGCTGTTGGTATCTTAGACATGCTGCAGAGGACACCACATTTCCCCGGAAATGGAGCTAGAAAGAAAAATTTTTAAAAAGGTAAATATACCTTTGAAGAATGTATGGCAAAATGCATTAAAGTACTACTACAGACTTAGAAAAGTATTGCAGGAGAGCTTGTGCTAGGATTTTCCTAATGGGAGTACAGAACAGAGCTGGCAGGAGTACAGAACAGAGCTGGGGGTAGCAGCCACTGCTGCTTCTGTTTTAACTAAACATTCAGTCAACACTGAAGTATTTAATTTCTGAGTACTCCATGCTAGTCAGTACACATGCTAGCTGTGAAATTATTTATGATTCTGCAGCTACTCACTTTCCAGTCCCGTTTCTTTGCTGTTTATAAGAAGAATAATAATATATATATATTAAAAAAAAGAAAGAAAAAAGAAAGAAGAAAAAAAGAAAAAAAGAAAATAAACTCCCTTGCAGGTGTCCATACTCCCCTCCTTAAACCGCTCCTCCCCGTGCTTCCTCGCCGTCATCCTGGCTGAGACCCAACCTTTCACCTCCTCCTGGCTTTCCCTCGGTAGCCCGGGGCTACCCCAGCACCCCCAGCGCACGCTGGGCACGCCCTGACCCAGTTCTCAGAGCGCATTTCGGCCCCTGGGGCATCTCCTCCTCCCGAGCATCCCCGCAGTGCTGAGCGCTGCTGACAGAGCCAGGGACAACCCAGCGAGCCGGACCCGCCGGTCTGGCAGCTGCTTTCTCCATCTGCCTCCCTCCTTTCCAGCCCTCTGTCACCCGGGAGAGCTCTCTGTCCCTGCCCCAACACAGACTGAGCTGACCTGGGCTCCAAAGGGAGCAGGAGTTACAGCAGTTCAACGTGTCCTCGATATTGACGCCTGAATAATTCCAGATTGCTGCAGACACGAGTGCAAAAAACATGATGGCAAAAATTTTGTTTGAGGTGGATTTATCCTTTGTTCTGAGTCATAACAACCCTTTCCAACTTAATTGCTCTTCACCTTCTTAGCTATTCAGTAAGACTGGCTCAGCAATTCTTCCATATCAAAACTTGCTATCATTTCTATTCCTTCTTCAGATTTTACACTCAAAGATTTTTCTGTTACACATACATATCTGTGAGACCTTCCTGTCAAATCCTTATCCTTTCCACCACAAGTGTCTCATTTCCAAGTGTCTTTCCTAGGTGTGAAAGTGGGACTTAAACCAAAGTGCTTGTTTGTGGTTGTAATGTGCTTATGACACAAGCAGCTTTGTATCCAGCTGATGATCAGCCTAATATGCAACTAACCAGCATTAGGTAAATTAGGTATCAGGTAGCTTGAGAATTAATTTTCCTGATCCATACATAAAAACCTATTTCTGGCAGCTTTCAAGAGGTCCTTCCCTTTCAAAGCCATGCATGTGTATGCATTGTTTATTCCTCCCATCTTCCCCACCCAATTGAATTCTCTTTTCAAAACCCAGAGTGTTTCAATGCACTGCTAATGTTCTTACCTACTCAGCTGTTAAAACACTGCTGTTTCAGAGCTCTGCTAAACCTTACCTGTTGCACAATATGGACTGAGAAAACCCTCCAAAATCACAGAATCCTATTCAGTTTTGCATCTGTCAGAAAATGTGAATAGATAAAATACAGGTGTGTCAGCTTGTTTTAACTATGGCTAAATGAGGCTAATAAAGAAACAAGACTCCAGCATCTGCTTCAAGGTAAGAAAATATTCCTTTATCCAATAGCATAGAAAATAACACTGGTTCATTTGCCTCTACCACAAGTTTCAAGAAATTGCGTCAGAAGATTTATCAGACTTGGTAAATCTTTTTATCACCATAATCTCATAGATAAAGCTGTTTCTTATTCCAAGAAAGTGCAATTGGCAGATATGATTTGTTACAGAAGGCTGGTGCCCATCTCTGCTACCTCTGCTGAAATACTGCATTGCAAACCCTGCATGAATCCTGTGGAAAATGTTTTTTTTTTTTTTGCCACACATCTAAGTGGGAATGTAGCACAGCCAAGAATACCACACACTGTGCAGTAGTGATTAAATGAAGCCTTGAAATGTAGCCATAAACCAGGAAGATGTACAGGGCTGGAAAAAAGAAATATAGGAATAAGCAGCAAACAGTGGAGTCTGTGAACAAATTATTGTCAGTCAGCCATAGTGGTTACTTATTGAGAAGTGTCAGAGTGCAGAGGTGTTTTGATAAGTTTCTCCAGCAAAAAAAAAACCACTCAATAAAAAAAAGAAAACTAAAAAACCCTCAAACTACCCTTTGTCAGTCTTTAAAATAAAGGTACAAGCCTTCCTGGATATCTGGTTAAAAGCTGTTTAAAATCTTTCCACACTATTCAAGTAATTCTGTATGTAGCCCTGTAAAATAAAATATTCTCATCATGTTCATGTTAATGTCAAGGTAGAAGTACTCCAAGCCCTCTAAAATGCCTGTCCATCAGCCTCCAGCCTGCGCTCACACAAATTACCTGTCACAGAGTAAGACGTTTGCATTTCTGTCTTTAAGCTGATGTCCTGAAATACAGCTCCAACAAGAATGCTGCTGCTGAGCGGGTGAGATACTTGATCAACAGGAGGTGAGCTGAAATCACACGGTCCTTGAGAACCAGAGAAACACCAGGCAGGCAACAACAAAGGGTTTAGAACTGGTCCCCTTTGGATCAGACTGCTCTGAAGGTGAAGAAATGATGCCTGACTAGGTTAGAAGTGAATTATGGAAAAATAATAACATTTAACACGAACTCAAGTTTCATCTGTGGATAGACTGGTGGAGCAGAAATGTCCCATGAGAAATGACACCAAAACACACCTCATTCTGACTTAGTGGCTTCAATTAGAACATGAGACAGGGCAACTGCTTTACACAATACTGATGACAAATCACTGGTATTTGAAAAAGTGGCAGACTTGGATAAAATCCCTGTGAATAAAGGTACCCTTAATAGACACTGAYCCCATGTGCACCAAGTATTTTACAAGTAGAGAACAAAATACAATGTCTTCATCTCAGAAAGTTTGTGTAAACAAATTCCAGAGAAATGCAATGGTTAAGATACACACCATGCAGAAATGGGTTGGAGCAGAAGTAAACAGAGCAGTATGAGCTCTGGGAATAATAAATACTGGGGTTTTTTATGTGTGTCTCATGTTGGCTTTTGTGTAAAATAAAGGAACTCTCTGACAGAAGCTTCTTTCTTATTTGGAGCATAGGTCAAATCTCCTTCCTGCTGTAGACTGCCCAGGTCACTGGAGGAATGAGCTCACTCTGCAGCTTCCATTATTTCAGCAGGAAAGGTGCTGAGCCCTTCTCCTGTGTCCAAAAGCCTGCCTAAAGCAGGACAATAAGAAAACGGCTCACAAGTTCACAAGCTGTTAAGGAGTTGACAGACAGATAGCAAAACTAAATAAGTTCTGTATCTTTAAGAAACCAGCCAAGATTTTATGATGCTACCATGCTAAAAGCTCAAACTATAGGTGGAGTTTTTTCTCCCACATCTAACACTCCTTTCTCCAGTCACATACATTTCTGACACCTATAAAGTGTTTAGTGGGGAATAAAAAAAAATATGCCTACCTGAGGTTTTAAGAATCTGCATAACTTATTGAAATTTTGTTTCCTGTGGATGTTAACATCTTTATAACGAGACCACAAGCTTACAACACTGTTTCTCAGCAGGTACACATTGAAACAGTAAAAAAAATTCCAAGTCTCTGATAATGATCCCAAAAAACCAGACTGAAATCATGCTACAATTTACTTAAATAAACCCATGTGATTCTCAGGCCACATGCAAGTATTCTAAAACTCTTTGTTATACTGAATCACAAATATAGAAACCTACTAATACCACCTTATCTCTGCAAATTTTAAAATATTTTCTACCTACTGAAAGGTAAAGCTATTTTTTAGCTTCTGACTTGCTTGATTCAATTATGCTGTGGTGGAAGCATAAGGAAGTTAATACAAGATTTTCAAAAGTGGAAATGAATGAGTACTTTGGGTTGGGGATGAGGTGGAAGCTAAAAGAGCTTCATTTTTGATCTGTCATGCTTGGTAATGCTGTCTTGTTTATTACTAGTAGAATGTCTGTTGATTTTCATCCTTGCATAGCCTCCAGAGCTCTGTATCTGGTGCAAAAACCTACTGTGATTTCTTTACTTACAGGGCTTCATTTGTAGGGAAGACAGTAAAAGAATAGATTTCTCTCATCTCAAAAGAAATTCACTAAGAGGCAAGATGCTAATGATGAGAACAGATTGTTGGAAAGGGACAGCTGACTTTGTGTGCTTTGGAAGACATTTTACATGCAGGGAGATGGAAGGATCTTGCAGACATTACTTTATTACTTTATTATTTATTTACTGAAAACTGCTGCTGTAGCAACAAATCCTCTGCTGGAGGACCAAGGGATCAGTCTGTTCAGCTCTCCATCCTTACAATAGACATGTGGACAAAAACCAGCCTTCCTGAAGCCCTCCTTGATCCTGAATATCTTTGGCTCAAGACAGTTATAGTGTGCACAGTTTTATTTCTTAACCTTTCACTGGTGAGTTAAGAGATGCGAGGAAATCAAGTAATTCCTCTTCAGAGAGGTAATAAATTTCACCTCTTCTTGGACAATAGGTTCAACCCCAGGTGAAACCAGATTTTATTAAAGCTTCTCCTCCATTCCCAAAGCACAAGTCTCCCGTCTCAGGACACAACCTCATAATTATTTTGCTAACTTTCTCATAGGACATCCAACATTTCACACTATGCACATCAACATACAAGTTCCATTAATATGCATCTGAAAATTCATGGAATTGATACATTTTCTGACCCTTGAAAACAGATTTTAAGAACAAACAATTAGACTTGGCATATATCAACAGCATACTTGTCTCAGAGTGAAAAATAAAAATGCTAACTTTTTTTGACAAACATATATTTTTGTCTTGGAATCTGTGCTTCCTGCTTGGTTATGGGTAAGAAATAGATTTAAGAAGCAAAGGTTCTGAGTTCAACCTGAAAAGACACTGTTGAAATATGTGCTGAGAGCCAAAAAGTAACAGCAGACAAGTTTCGCCCACATGGGATTCTTCCCAGATCACTTGATAAGGTAATTTCTTATTTGGGATAAAACTGGGTTTTACACAGAGAGAAATGAGAATCTGCTTTGTAACACCCATTACTACTTATTTACCCACCATGCACCAATCCAATACTTCAATGCTTATTTCAGCAAGAGTTTTTTTGTAACCTAAAGCAAGTGAAAATAAACCAAGGATAAGGCCCACAGGGCTGGATAATTGTGATTAGAAGATAGCAAAAGGGGTGGAGATTGCATCAAAACAGTTTGAACAGAGATTTGTTTCATTTATGATCAAAATAGAACAATCAAAAGTCAAGATTTCCACTTCAAGATTAACACACCCTTTTATCTGCTAGAACCTCCCAGACACTTTTACCACCCACATATGCAAACAAACGAGCTGTTTATATAACAGTGATGTGAAGAAAATATTGCAGAGGGGAGCGATTTATAAAGACCCTTTAATAAAGAAGAGGACTTCAAGAGACTTGCAGACACATATTTTGTGCCCAAGTAAAACAGTCCCTGTGAGCATGACTGATGCCAAGAGATTGTTGGAAGTTCAAAAGCTCAAACTCAGAAATTTTAATGAATATGATCTCAAAAAGCAGAGAAAACATAATTTTTTTGACGGGGGAAGAAATGTTCCTTTCAGAAGACAATCAAAGCTTTGTGGAAACACAATGAATGGGCAGGAAATGGAAATTCCAAGCCAGATTGAGGCATCCTCCTGCAGAAGAGCCCTGGGAAGCCCAAGAACATACAAATTGTGATTCCAGGTGTAGGCTGACAGCTTTGGGTTGTGAGATTGGGCAGGCTGAAGTCTCAGATAGCTGCATGTGAGTCACAGAGAAAGATGCATGGCAGCTTTTCAGGCCCTATGAATCAGCAGTAGCAACAGGGAAGCAGGAACTCAAATGGAAATTCCTGGAGGAAGCAGAGTGCAGCATTGTATCAGCGGAAATGGTGACAAGTCTCAGCTCTGCATCTAGATTTTGTCTTTCCATATTTCCA
>PYHW01009533.1:944702-964071 GCA_013186435.1 Turdus rufiventris | reverse complement strand
TTTCCATATTTGTCATTCCAAATCCTCATGTCTTGGTAGGCTGATGGAGAAGACCAAATGTTTTGGAAGAAGGGGAAAATAACAGAGCCTGTGTAATAATAATATGTAATAAATATAATAAATATAATAAATATATATATATATATATATAATAAATGTAATAAAAAATAACATGGGCCTGTGCTTGATCAAATGAATGAAGGCAAGGTTACAGCTGAATGATTTCCAAAAAAACCCTGAGATGATTTGTAGAACAGATAAGGCATTGCTGAGTTACATCTACACTGGATGTTCTAGAAATTCAGAATATTTCAGGTGGGAGAAAGACACCTGGCCAGAAAAGGTTAAATGGTACTTTGTTCCTAGATGGCATCGACCCTGGAAATTCAACTCACAGTTTTTTACTAAAGGTATCTCACAGAATGTTCTGGTCATCTGTCTGAATTCATGTATCTTCAAGTGCAAAATACTTCATTTCCTCTTCAGTCTGGCACAAAACACTGCTGGTCCTGCTGCCTGCTCTTCTCTTTAAGTGGCATTTTTCTTCCCAATTCCGTATCCATCCCACAATGACAATTCTCTCAGACAATAGCCTCGCAAAATTCCTGGCTGGGTCGCTTTCTCAAAATATTTTCTGTGGAAAAATTAGCTGCCAGGAATGGCAGGAATTCTGTGGCTGAGCCACTGGTCATTGTAGGGAAATTTAATTTCCTGCTCTGCTGGATGATGCCACTGTCCTAGCCACAACAAGAGTTACTTTTCTTTAAAAATAAAGTAAAAACCAAAAATCCATGAGAGAGTTCATATATCTATTGGCAGAAGAAATGGACCTGCATATCATGATGAATTAGGATCTTTATGGTTGTCTTGTACCCCATAACCCAGGATTTGAAACACCACTGCACATATGCAAACAACTTTGAGAGAGGCAGCACGATGCTAAACATTTTTTCTGGTGGAAAGTCAGATTTTATAGAAACTGTGGGCACATAACAGAAGACTGTTGAGAACTGTAAACACACTGAAGTGACCTGCAGCTGAGGTGTAGAAAAACACATATACCAGTTGTTACTTAGCTTTGTGTGCTGGGTAAGTTCAATGTCTATGTATCAGTAACACAGGCCTGAGACAGACTTACAGACATTCAATGGAACATGCTTGAGATTCCTTCCCTGCTGTGAGAAAGATCTGGGGAAGAAATCTACATCTGTGACAGCCCCTGAAATACAGGTGAAAACAGCAGGTTCAGAAATCTTCTAGTTAGGACCAAGCAAGAACTGCATTCTCTGGTGCCCCTGCCCATGTGGCTGTGCCCAGGTGCTGCTTTGGGGATGCCTAGTTTGACAAAGTAATGAAAATAAATTTACTCTTTTCATTTCATTCAGTGTTCTGTGGTCATCCCTGGATCCTGTATATGCCAGCTCACACAAAGACCCAAACAGTTCCTAAGCAGCCATTAGTTATCATTCTGCTCATTATTAGTCATAACTTGCTCCTGCAATGGAGCACATCCAGGCACATCCACCCTGACACCGGGGCTAGAAGATGCATTTCACCTTTCTTGTTTCTGAAAGCCAGACCACCACTTAGAGCTTGCAAAGGTAATTAATTCTCATGCTGAAGAGATGTAAATAGGCAGGCAATGGCACTAGCCACGCCATGGCTTTCCATTACTAATTACCTCTATTGAGCATGAATAAGCTGCTTGCCAGACTAATATTCATAGAAGCCCAACTGAGGTTCGGCATCAATTCCATCCATTTTTGGATCACTACAGCTGACTCACCACAGAAATGCTGCCTCCTTGCACTGAAAGGTCACAGACACACTTTGACTGAATGGTCTCTGTTTCATCTTCATATTTAATGGCAGGTCAACACCAAAATCGCAGCAGGGCACTCAGGGTTTTGCCCGGCTGAGCTCTGAAAGGCTCCATATATCCCATTGCTGTTAACCATATCTTGATTCCCACTGCCCCTCCACATACATGAAACCCTCCCAGCCTGTAGGGCTGAACCATTAAAGTATGAACCATTAACCACCACCCTCTGAGCCTGATGATCCAACCAGTTATTACCCATATAGTAGTCTGCCCATCAAGACCGTAATGTCCCAGGTAGCACATGAGGGTGGTGAGGCCAGTGTCAAGGTAGGTGACATCTATCACTTACCTCTCATACACAAATCTTGTCACCTCAGCATGGAACACAGTCAGTCAAACATTACTTATCTCTGGTAGATCTCTGCTGTTCCAAATCACCTTCCTCTCTATGCTCCCAGGAGCAGCCTCTGCTAGAAATGATCTGCTGTTCGAAGACAGGTGGGGCGTTTGTCTTAAGTTATCAGGGATCTTTGACATCTGGGAGCTTCCAGAGCTGCTAGTGTGTGATATCACAGAGATACCACCTACCACATGTGAGTGCTTCCCTCCTGATTCCACGCCCTTGTATGGGCTGCCATTTCCCAAGAGATCCATGACTCAACCTTCTTTCACTGCTGGTAGTCTGATAACACAGAGGCTTGGACGACTTGGATGGTGAAAAGTGAGGCAAAGGAAGAACAGAGCACACCTTTCCTGCAGCTATGGTCACTAAGTCATCCACCCCATTTGATGATGGGACACATTTTCCTTATTTCTTTATCTACCACTAATGTAGCAGTTGGGCCCAGGCAGCGGGGCAGTGGCAGCGCAGCGGTGGCGTTGCTCGGCCCCGGGGGGGCGCGGCGGTGCTAGTGGTCAGGCATGCTGCACCTCTGGTGCGGCTGGGGACTCCCCTCTCCCTCTTCCCGGCGGCAGCGGCTGGGCACGCCGCACCCCCACTTCCTGGTGGCAGCAGCAAGCGAGGCTGGGGCCACTCCCTGGCCCCGTGATCATGCAATTCTGTTACTAATTGGCAACTTTGTGAAAGTTGCACGCGGATCCTCACTGTGAACAAAAGTGTGGCCAATAATCCAGTGCGGTTTATAAATGGACAAAGACCTAAATGTTGCCGGCACTTGGAGCTGTGGCTTATAATCAGGTGCGGCTTGTAATCGTGAAATTACTGTACTTGCTTTCATGAGTAGAAGGATGAGTTGTTACTATGCTAAGAGGAGGCTGACCTTAAAGACTTGACATGCTGAATCTTTCAAGCCGAAGTAAATGACTATCTGCTGTTTCTGTCAGGGCTTTACCTTCCAAAAATTAATTACCTGAATTTAGAGGTTTCTAGGTGTTAAGAGGGTAATGACTTTAGACCAACCTTATATATTGAGCTATGTGAAAAATCTCAGCCTTGCATGTAAAGTCTCATGCAAAACGCTCAAAGCATTGCTACAAGAGTCAGAGACTGTTACATGTGCCCACACAGTGGTGACACCTCAGCTGCAGAAAGATGTCCTCAGTGTTTCCTGCTTCCAAAGCATTGAGCTCATCACATAGCAGGGCAGATGACAGAAACAAGGGCGTGGATCTGAGACCTGTGATTATTATCTGAGAGGGCAGGTGCAGAGCAACACATTTCTCAGGCTTGCAACCAAGGAGAAAATAAGGCAGGAACTGAGGATGAGGCTGTATCTGTGGTGCAGCTGAAGCACCAGGTACAGTATTTCCAGAGAATTTGACTGAAAACCAAATGTAAATTTTTTCCTGTTGTCACTATAGCTGCAAAATTGCAATTGTGCTTTCCATGAACACATGCACAATGGAAAATGTCCAAAATCCTGAGCTGCTGCAAGTGAAACAGGCTGGACTCAATGGAGTTCCCTTTCAATTTGTTTTTACCCAAACCAATATCAAAATATGGAGATATTTCAGGAAAAAAACCAAACAACTATTATGTTGGTAGATCATTACAGCTGCACAACTGATGCTGCAAACAGCTGGAAGGGCCTGATCAGTCTTAACCCTCCTCCTTTGTCTTCCTTCATTAAGAATAACCTTTATTGCTTGATTCTGATTGTGGGAATTAGTTTATTTTTTTTCCTACCAGACTCTTAAACGTTGATATTGAGTATGCCTCTAAAATGCCCCACTTACACCAGGTTTGCAAAAACGCTTGAAGTGCAGTGTGTATTTGTGAAGCGAGAGCAAAGAAAGTACAGGAGGACTTTGCCAGATACAAAAATGTTATTGCCATGAGAACAGTTGCATGGCATATTCCTTTCATGACCCCTAAACAATCAATGTTTTCTTTAAGATCCTCATTAGGCAATAAATGACATTGTAGAGCAAAAAAGAGGAACAAAAGTAGGTGCCAAGAGCATGGAAAGGACTGAGACTGGATGCTGGAATATGGAACCAAATAGCTAAGTAGAACAGCTAGAAGGAGGTTCAGATGTCACAGGACAGAGGTTAAACACAAACAGCTTCTGAATTTTAGAATCCCCAAATGTTGGAGACTATCACACTTTTTTGGGCCATCAGATAAGTGCAGCAGATGTTACTGGGTTGGATCTCATCCAGGCTCTTTTTTGCTTTCACTCAGGAGCTTGAAAACCCTGGAAAAGCATTTGGTTTTGTTGAGTACACGTTTCTTCCAAGCTCTGCCGTTCTCAGTGTAGAACATAAAAATAATGAGTTGGCAAATAGCTTTATAATGTCTTGGAGGCTAAGGTATCCAAGGAAATAATCTACCAAATAAATTGAACTGTTGCATGTGTTTTATAGGTGAAAAGTGTCCACTAGACAAACATATTTATTGTTTTAAAAATCCAATGTCTCCAATTAACAGCAATATAACAGTGAAGAAACTATCACTAGGAAAATACCTTCTCCTGACCAATACAGTCACATAAATACATAGGTTATCTACTGAACTGTGCATCGGGTAAAGGCGAGTCCATTCTATGGATTCTGGAAGAACACAAAGTATCTGCCTGTGTTAAAAGCACTAACAAAGTGGAAGACAACCCACCTCCCAAAGTTCAGGTCTTACTGTGGCCCAGCTTCCAAAGAATACCAGGATGCAGTATGGCTGTGGGGACATGGTTAAGCCTGATGTCCATTAGTACATGGAGAGTCTGTGCTATCAGCTAGAATTGAGTGAATCAGAGTTAAAATAATCACAGGAGCTATCCAAACAAGCAGTCCCACCCCAAAGCACTCCAGCACTTCCCCAAAAGCAGAAGCTTCTCTTCTGGTAGGATGCTCCACTGCTTCTTTATTGCTCAGCTACCTCCTTTCTGTCCTTGGCGTGCTACAGATTGCTAGAAGTAAAGAGAGCCTCCCTGCTCCCCCACATTTGATTATCCCTAATTACCTTTCCCAAGCCATTAAACGAAATCCTTTCTTTAGAAACCTGGGGGGTTTTGTGGTATCAGAATTGCTTCTCTATTTCTGTCAAGCACACACAGACACACAAAATGTTCTTACATCATTAAGATGCAAAACACATTGTTCTTGAGTGTTTTCAAAAGCAAGAATTTCCTGAAGCTAGTGCTTCCTAGGGGCTCCTTTGGGAAAAAAAAAAAAAAAAAGTTTTATAGAGCTGATTTCTGCAAAGCCTGATCTTCCAGTCAGTCAATTGTGCAAAACTATTGCTATATTGCTATATGCCTAGGAGCCTACACTGTGCCATTCTCTTGCTGCAGTCTCTGCACTAGTTGCCTCTCTTATACCACAGCATCTCTCCCTTCTCCCCTCCTTGCAAAGCAGCACAGGTGTAACTAAGCCCAAAAGTTTCGGAACTATCACAAGTTCTGGAATCAGCACCACCAGTCACATCCCTTTAATATACTAGCACTGTATTTCTGCTATAGAAGGTGTTTAATGGTCAATTAAATTACTGCACGGGCAGTAAAGTACAGAAATACGTGTGCCAGAGTATTAGGGGAAATAGGGGTAAGGTGGCTAAAGAGCAAAAGAGGAAGAAGGCAGAATGACTGGAATCAAGAGAAACCTGGAAGTCTTGTACAGGCTTCCTTGTGCACCAAGCTGCCATATTTCCTGCTCGTCAGATCCCAGCTTGCAAAGGGGGAAGCACATCCCAGAGAGGAGTGGCACAAGCTCAGGGAGGGCTGTGAGGAGTTGCACAGCCCCAGCAGTGAGGCTGGTAAACAGCACAGGGAGGAAGGAACAGTATCTGTTCCTGTAAAATAGCATCAAGCATAAGCACTGAGCAGGGTGAGGCAGCTGGGGCGGGGAAACAGACCAGACAGGAATGGGGAGATTCCTACCAGGAATGAGATTCCTGGTTCATTCAGGACTCTTGTCTGTTATTGTTTCCTTCTTTCCCAATCTGTGTTCGGAGCAGGAGGAAAGGGGAAATGGTTTGTAATTCAGAGCATGGTGCTTGACCCGGACTTACCAAATCTGCCTTTGATAAACCTCCTGAACTTTCTAAGTCTTCACTTCCTCACCACTTCCCTCAGCCACGGATGGTATTTACAAGTGGCTCAGTGCTACTGTCAGGTGTCACACAGCAGGGAAAAACACCTTCTCCTCCAACCATGTGGTGCTTGTAAGGCTTCACTAATCTTGAAGGTGCATCCACTAATGTTTCCTTCATTTCTTTGCCACCCCTTTCAGGCCAATATATATACATATATATATTTATTTTTTTTGTAATATTATACATTACTTCTATAGCTGTTCATTTTACTTCTCTTTTTTATTAAGGAGGAAATTGTACTTAATGCCTTCCTGGGATTTCAAAATCACTCATTTGCAGCAGGTTAACTGAATGGCAAAGCTTGCTCCTTGAAATCTGTCACAAGTGGAAAGCAAAGATCTGGAACACAGTTGTGGCAAACCTAATGTACAAAACGACAAGTTGGTGTATGTGATATGTCAGAGGATACCGAATTTGGTTTCTGGAAGCGAATCCAAGAAAGGTCCTTTTCAATCATTGCGCAATAATTTTTGCTTTCCTCATCCACCACAAGGCAGTGGTTGGGAAACACTCATACAGGGGAGACACCTGAAGCCAGACAACCATTAAGCATTACACTGGGCGTGCCCTCATTAGAGTGCTGAGGTGTGTGAGCGCCCCATTTCAAGAAAGATAAAAGATAGCAGTTTATTTGTAAAACAGCGGGGCCCTCACCACAGTCCTTGTTTAAAGCTTCCAGCAGGGATGACCAGGTGAGCTCTCCAGCTCCACAAGCAACCTTCTCCATCCCCCTATCACCACCACACTGTTCTGTAGACCCTAAAGTCTTCCTATAGTCACTCCTGCCTTCCTATAGTCACTCCAAGACTTTCTCTTAATGATCACATCAAGATCCAGAGTTTAGGACATGGCAAGACAGACTAAGCTCCCAGTCAGAACAGGCACCACAGAGAGACAACCTTTAAGATTTGGGCTCTTTTATTAAAAGTATCCTTTTAGATTTGTTGTTCATTCTTCAGGATGTTACACGCCAACAGTTCGACAAAATATTCACGTATGTGAGAAGTGCTGCTTCAAAGAAAACAGCCTGAGAAAATGGAAAGTAAACTGACTGGGATTTTAAGCAGTACAAGGCATCAGTAAAATGTGGGAGCCTTGTAGAAATGCAAACACCAGGAGAAGAGAGCTTTCCTGCCTACACATTTTTGTTGTTACACTTGTAAAGCAACAAATCACACTTTAAAAATTACTCCACGCACACTTGAAGCTGACAAAAGAGCTTTCCACTAGTGATTAATACATTGCAAAGTCAACTCCACCACCAGTTAAGCTCTAGAAGGAAGTTACTACATGTGTTTGTTGTTATGTTTGACATGAACGAGAGGCTAAATCAGTCCATGGGATCAATAGCATTTGCATGAGCATTCCCAACTCTCTCTCTCTGCAGTTCAGGACAGACAAAAGCAGCGTTAGGTCCCATGATTACAAAACTTAACACACAAGCCTAATCCATACAAGCTGTTCAATGGACACTGAGACAACCATAAAAATAGCTTAATAAATAATGCTGCATCTACCTGTTTGTTTTCAATATTGAGGCAATTAGGGTAAACAATTAAACCTTACCTTCATTCCTTTAGTGATGCCATTTTTCTTAGATATTCCACTTTTTAAGAAGTTATTCTGTTTCTGGTGATGATGATGATGTAGATGTCCATTGCAGACAGCACTGGGATTAGCCATCTGTTTAAATTAGTCAGATTCTCAGTTCTTAAGGGTGCTCAGGTCTTTCTACTGTAAAAAAGACAGTGGGATGAGAAGATAAAGTTCTTGGTTAAGGCCTGAAAGGTATCCAACTGGTCTGTCAGGATTTTCCAGGATGAGAGGAGGAACTATCTTTTGCAATATCTTCAAAACGTAAAACTTTCTTTCATACAGCTTCAGCTCCAGCAAGCTAGAATGCGAAATACATGGCAGGAGGTGAGCTCTTAAAATCTCTGAAAAATACTGCTCATTGCTGGCTCTTGCATGACCACGGCTTCTGTGAGTCAACAAGACTGCTGCAGCTATCAAGAAGTGGGTGGATTCAGAGGCGGGGACACTTAAAGATATATTACCTCTTAAATACCTCCCAGGGAGAAACCTTGTTTCTTTTCTCTGAATTACGCTGAATGCAGAGTGATGTCACTCCATATAAAACTGCCAAAATGTTTTGGACATTTTAACAGAGTAATCTGTGAAATTACATGGTTTGTCTTGCTAAGAATATATTAGCTGAAAATTAATATTGCCCTGACTAAAGCAGAAACCCTTAAAAAAATTTCTTTTTGTCTCTTCTTATATGAGTAGCATGACAGACACAACATTATACCTGCAAAGAAATGGAAAGCATTTTAGTAATAGAATGAAAATTTTATTTCTACAGACCTACACACAAATATTCACTAGCGGGATCTGTCCCTTTAAGCTCGGTTTGGCAGTAGTAGGAAAAATGGCATGCTATTACAATGAATGAGAAAGGGAGTTATACAAAGCTGATTCATTTAGTTTTAAAACAAGTCAGGCTTTGATCACATGTGAAACTACTAGGGATGACTAACATACATTTCTTTTAAGAAAAAAGCTTTGAATTGTGAAAATATCTATATGGTCTTTGCTGAATCAAATTCTCGTGCTTCAGATTTTAGTGACAAAAAGTAAAAGTAGAAACATCTCTGGTAGCATTTAAGAGAATCCCTTCCTCCCAAAATAATTTAAATTAGTGTGGAGACAGATTAAGGGAAAGCCATATTATAATATCAGTTCTGAAAAACAGTTAGGATGAAAGGCTGGGAGAATATAAAATACTTGAAGTTCTTTAATTAGAAAAAATTGCTATACCATCCTGGCAATGAAATGTAAGTTATATACAGAAAGAGCAGCCTAGAACTTGAGAATGTGGAATGCAGGGGATGAAATGTTAAACAAACCACTGTGAAAATACACAGGGGAACACACTATGTTGGTTTTGAAAACTTATCTTAGATACATATTAAATTGCTAAAATATATTTTCTTCTTTGAAGCAATTTGCAAAATGAGATATCTTCAATGTACTAGATAATTTTTGAGTCCTGCTTAAGAGTGATCTATATTTAAATTGATAAGACTAGTATTCTGAGTGAAAAAAATAACCCCTTAACTGACAAAAATGACACAGAAGCAATAAAACATCAAAATGTTTTACTTCACTGTTTTACAAGACTCATCATCAGAAATCAGATTTTTTATATTTTTTGGTGCTTTTCCTAGGCAAGAACACCTCACTCTGTATGAATCAGTCTTGTTTAGGTTTCATTAAAGCATCTCTAAGTATAGCTCAATGACAAATGAATTGTGAATGTAAAAATGTCAATTATCGTGGCAAAAGAAATCCTTGGTCTTAAGTGGCTAAGAGTTCATATCTGCAAAGAAAAAAGGAGACTGAGATGAGGACAAGCCTGCAGGAAGAATGGTTGCTAACATCTCCTGCACACCTATCCTCTATGAGCTCCTGATACATGGAACAAGGTAATCCAAGGTGCTCTCCCCTCCCACCAAGGAGCTTTCTTTGTTGGGAATTGTGTCCATGATTGTCACAGCAAATCAAACACCTCTAAAGCATCAGTCAGTTACTGCTCATCTGCTCAGTCAGCTGCTGATCATCTTCCTCCTGTTGTGACAAAGACAAGGGCACTTACCAGGGTAGTGCTGCTCCCCTAGCACCCCTGCCATCTGCCCTTCCCAATAGGCTCAGCACCTTCCAAGGCACAAAGCAGTACAATTTGAGTTATGGTAATTTTAGTTTTCCAATGTCTATAATATTTAACATTAGAAATAGAACTTAAAAATTTACCACATTTAAATATGAGTTTAAATGAGCAATTAAAAAACAACAACAACAACAAAAAAACAACTCAGGGAAGAGCTGCCCATTCGGATATCTGTTACCCATCACCTAAAAGCCAGTGCTCACAAAATAAACACCACTAGAAGCTAACTAGAAACACCATTAGAAGCTAAAATTCCTACCCTGATCCTATTCAGAGCAAAAGATTTATAGAAGGGATGAGCCTGGCCAAATACACAAAAATTATGTGGTATTTCTACTGCAGTAAAAAACCAAAGAAACCGAACAACAACAACCTTCCCAAGAACCGCCCCCCAAACCTAATCAAATAAGAAAAAATGCCAAAACCCAAACAAACAAAGAAAAAAAGGGGAAAAAAAAGTCAAAAGACCAACCAAACAAAAAATTGAAATCAAACCAGAAAGTAAAAAACCAAACCCAAAATAATTGTGCCTTTCAGACTCTATCTTACTCAAATATCATCTATTACTCAGGCTTCTCTATACATCTCTATCATGTAACCTGCTACCTGCACCTGAATTACTCAAAGGTATGAGGATCTGTGTTGCCTGGACACTGGAGAAAGAATTCAGTAATTGTCTGCTTTGCAACACCAAAACCACCACTAGCAATACCCTATTTTTATCATTCTGGGAAGTGGGAGGAAATAATTTGCTGTGCTGTCTGTATAAGAACTGCCTGTACTTAACTTCAGGGGACACCAACCCTACTCAGATTGTATGTGCACTTCTCTTTAGTGGTTTGGGTACTGGTCACTCTTCATACTTCAACAAGAAAATGGTGAATTTCTATGACCAGCAGACCATACACCTTGTTCTACAAAAATGCTAGTAAAGTTTGCAAGTCATGACTACAGTTACCATAAATCTGTAGGAAAACCATCAATGAACACCCAGGTTCTAGGTTATGAATCCCCAGGTTCTAGGTTTTATTCCTTGCTTTGTCATCATTCTGTTAACAGCATTGGATTTTTGCTAATTCACATTGAAATCAAGATAAAAATGTTTAAGTCCTTTTTAAATGTTCTGAGAAAAATTGCTGAAGAGTATGGTGCAAAATTGAAGCAAAATATACACAGTTAATTAGCCAAGGTTTAACAACAGAGCGGAGAGATCAGAGAAGGGTAGGGCTCTGTCTAAGTAGTTTCTCAGTGTTTGAAGAAAATCACTTTTCTGGTAAAAAAAAAATCCATTGTTACACAGGACAGGTTAATAGGCTGAACTCTGCTGATGCACTCAAGAAATGGGGACAAAACATTCTAACCTTCCATTAGACTTTTGGCCGAGTCAGACATGTGGTGTCATTGTAGTGGTCACAATGTCCCCATTTAAAGTAATGATACTGGATTCACAGTGTCCCCATTTATAATAGCACTACTGGATTACCTACCAATAAAAATAAAATATTGCAAGAAAGCATGAGAGCTCATCCAAGAAAAATGTCATGTCATAATCCAAAAGGATTTCGTGGGATTCCTGCTTATCCCAGAGTACAGTTACTTATAGAAGAATTGTGAAATGATCTTGCAATCTAATTGCAAGACCTTGGTCATTTCAGTTCAGGACAGATTTGCATTTACATTCTACTTGAAGCAGTAAGGGTCTAAACAAACAGACCAGGTAGCTTCATGCTTATTTTGAGTGGGCAAACACCGATGTCAAACAAGAGCTGAAAAAACTGGAAACCCAAGTCTATACCTCTGCTAAAATCCAAGATTCTAATAGTGGTTAAATTGGCAGCTGGTAATGGAGTGCACAGTAAAAAACCCTTTTTTTTGTTCTCACAATAATTTCCCTCATAACAGAAATCCATCTCCTAATTTCTGTGTACCATGGATGACTTATATTTATATCTGATGTATGTGGACACATGGATGTTGGAGGCCATTCCTGCCTTGGATATATAGATGACTTCATGGACAAATAGGGAGACACCTTAACAACAAAGCAAGAGCAAGTACCAGCCATCAGCTGGTCAGTCACCCTCAAGGTTTCTTCTGAGTAATTCACATTTCCCCAGCACCACTGCAGAGTAAATTTCCTAAATCCTTGCATGGAAGAACCCCATAGCTGTGTTTGCTTCCTTACACCCTGTCTAGCAACACATAACATGGGATTGAGCAAGGCTATGCCACCACACCTGGAAATAAAACTGCACACCAACACTGAAAGATCTCCCCAGCTGCCCTTACACAACTTGAAGGATTCACAAAATGGTTTGATATTGGTCAGGGAATAATGTGGAGAAACAGAAGCACAGCAGAGGTGGATGCACACAAGCGGTGTTGCAAGAGGGCAGGGCATGGTACAACAGGCAGGGCTCCTCTGTGTCTGGCAGGTCCTTGCAGCCCCTGCAGAGCCTGGCACAGCTCCTGACACCTCTGCACCTCCTTCACGGGGCACAGGAACATGACAAGACAATGCTGGAGTGCCTCAAGCATTTCAAGGTGCTGTCAGCCTGGTTTCTTAGGCAATATTGCCAGAACCAGTTTTCTGACTGCAGCTGAGTGTTGATAAGCTTTGAGTACTCATAGCAGCAGGAAATTGTTGAGATTTCCCATCTAACACAAATATCTGATTGATATATGATACACAAATCCAGTTAGGAATCTGTATCTAACCTGAGGACATTTGTAGCAACTGCGACTTTTGTCTCCTTGCGAGGATTAAGGTTTTATAAACTGCACAATTTATACAGTTCTGTCCTTACCTTCTGATACAAAAATAAAATAAATCTGACTAGAATGTCATAATCAGACAAAATCAACATTAATTTTAAAAAAATCACACCAAAACAAAAAGAATAACCATATAGAAGCTAAGAGCCTGCTGCAAAAATCCAGCATTAAGCACAAGAGAGTCCAGTGCCTTCTCCTCTATCTTCTTGCAATTACAAGGCTGATACCATTACTACACTCTTATATCTTATACACTGGAAATATCTTATAAAGTTGAACCTGCAATTACTCCTTAAATAAAAAAACATAGCTAGACCTAGTGATGCCAATAGAACAACTCAGTCAAGCCAAAGGCTGAAAAAACCTCTTTACAAGAACTAGGTAGAGGCAAAAGCTTTTTCCTGGGACATTTCTCTAGTGACCTCTTTCAGCAGCAGTGCGATCCAGAGCCATGGAGCCTCCAGAGCTGTGCAAGGCAGATTTCAGTTCACTTTTCCAAGACCTCTGCCAGTCAGGCTGATTTGTTTGCAGGGCTCTGTAATTTGCCAAGAACCAGTGTGGCACTGTCATTGTTTCCACTGGACATGATGAATGGACAGAGGCAGCTCTGTGCCATCTGTTCCTCCTCTGTGTCATCATCACATTGATTCAGACAAGTCATTCTCCGCCACAAATATCTGGAACGTTAAGGCAACTGATACTTAACCAGGTAGACAAAACTCATTATTCTTGTTATTGTTATTACTAATAAAACTGAACAAAACAGACATAGCTTTAACCTATGTTTAATGATGATGCAAATGTCTAAGCAGGAAATTATGAAGTGATTTCACACAACGTGTAAAAATTATTGTTTATTGTTCTTGTAATGCAATTTTTCAGTGCTTCCAGAAGCATGAGATTTATGCAGGCCCAGGTGAGAACTTGTAATGCTACTCAGTTGAGGGCGGGGGGGGAAATGTAGCATTGCAAAATACTCCAATTTTTAATCTAACAAGTGGCTCTGCTTTGCAATTCTTACTCATTCAATGAAGCACTTCATTGAATTAGACCCAGTGAGGTCAATAGCATTACTCATGCAAGTAGTAGTTGTGCTTCAAAACCTTTTTATTAGAATTACTAAACTTAGTGATCTGATACAGTAGATTATTTGCCTTGCCCATTGCCAGTGAACAAATCATTTCAAGACATGCCACAGAATTAGATTTCTGTGTTAAATGTGACTCCATACATGGACTCTCTGGAGACTTATTTCCTCTTGTCACTCCGTACAGTTTTGTTATTCACCATTTCAGTTTTGTCCATCCTAGCTCTTAGGAAAGTACAGGTTGAGAGAGAAAAAAACCCAAGCAAAACTCCAAAACCTGTGTTTGCCAGCTGTGGTAAAGAGATGTTAGCTAGATTGCCTTATAAAAACGTAATGGTTTTTCATTCAGTTGCCTCATGATACTTCACTATGGTTGGCATTAGTTATTTTTACCCTGCACTGTCAAACAAATGGAAGAAACCAAAATATTATTCACTTTACCTACTTAACTGCAAACATTCAAACTCTCAAAAGCTTTGTCAGATCAAGTTTTTTTCTAGCTTCACTTGTGGAGAATTTCTTTTGACTATTGAGAGTTTTGCTCTCCCTATGGCTTGGCACAAAGAGATGCAATTCTGTTTTAAGCAGACTTATCTGCAATTCTTTTTCAATTTCATGCCTCAATGAAGTCCATGGAGCTCTGAAGAGGCACCAAGTGTCAGATGTGAGACCGAAAAGGGGAATAAGAATTGAGAAATTCATTCTAGAAATTGCTGCCGAATGCAGGAACTTTAAAAAATTATCTCAAGAGTTTTTGTCAGTTTTGAGCCAGGTGTTTTTTAAAGCTGTTTCAAGACTTATATTTATCATTTTGACAGCAAAATGTTATTCCTTACTTGATGTCACTGTATTAAAGGTTCAGTGCAGAAGTCTGAAACACCCTGAATTTGTTACAGAAGTTTTAGGAACACAGTCTGGTATTCCAGAAACACTGCCATGTTTCAGGAGCTACAACTCCAAGAGTTCACTGCAAAGCTGGTACATATACCAGAAAATAAAGTAAACTGAAGGTTTCCCAGAGCAGCAGGTCCTATTCAATACAATTTTCAGTCACAACAGATTTTCATTAAACCCCCTCAAGTTTATTGAAGTCTTTTAACTCTCCTGCCAAGATACCAGAAAACTAAAGTTTCTTTCCTGTGATATATGTGTTTTTATATTCCATGTAATCTCTAATTTCAGTATTATGCACAGTAAACTTGTCAGACCTCAGTAAAGAATCAAATGTTACCATTTTCCAGTCTCTACAGCTCTCTTTTGAAACAAATCCCTGTTCAAACAAAGCATATTTCATATCATTGGAGAAGAGTTGGGCAAGCCGGGCCTTAGAGTTCTTTTAGACAGGTGTAATCCATCCATTCATCCCTTAGGTGGGGAGGCAACATTGCAACTATTGCAGCTACATTTAGCAGCCTACTGCTTGCAGTGGATTTCAAAGCAACCTTTTCTACACAGGGTAGAGGTCCTGTGCTGCTTTTCCAACACTGCTAAAATTTCAAGCCACCAAGCTGTAGAGATCAAGAACAGCTTGATCAAGATCCAGCTACAACTAGCCATCAAGATCAAGCTACAACTTGCTCTGAGATCATGTCCTTCAGCTGCAGCAGTCTCACTGTAGCTATCAGACATCTGGAAAAGTCTCTTACCTGGAGTAGCTCCTCTCCTCACCTGCTATGCTGGCAAACAGCAGCTGATGTCATGGAGTTACTGCATCATTACAGTTTCTTTGCATAATCTTTCCTTCTCTCCTTTTTATCTGCTAAAAATGGAACAGAGGTGACTCATGACTGAGATAGGCAAAAGCTAAATACTCAGCAGTAAAGGCTCTGCTAGGGTTTCCACTGCTGGAGCTGGTTCCCTGCTAATGCTCATCCATGGGATAGACAAATTCCTGGTACCACCTCAGCCCTGGGTTTTTAAGATTGACATATTATTACACCAATGAGAAAGTTTAAGTTATTTCATCTGTGTGAAAGTAAAAAGTGTGTGGGAACAGAAAAAGTAGTCCAAATTTTTATTCAAGTTTTTTTTCCTTATAGTTTCTAGTAATAAAATTTCTCTTTGTACTGTTAACAGTTAAGCCTGTTTTGCCTTCCTTCTAACCCTATCTCACAACAAAAAAAAAATTCAAATTAGTAAGCCAAAACCACTACAGTTTAATAGACTGTTTACAGTGAAAAGAGGTGTATAGAGGAAAGGAACAGAGCAGGAGTTGAGAACTGTCAGGAGAAATTCTCAAGATCAAGGCTGGCTATTGTACTTCTGTGAGAAAAATGCCAGGAAAAAGTCCTGAACACTCACTTCCTTCCCATACTGCAAACTGCAACATTTGCCAGTCCTAGAGGTCAATTTAGCTGCCAAGATTTCAGGTCTTGGTAATACAGACAGCAGAGCAGTGGCCCTTTGACTGCCCTCTTCTGTCTGATGGGTAAGGCAGTGGTGGATCAGATCTAGACAGGGCCAGTTTCTATTAGCACTGACATCAACAGTTCAGGATGCGCTACTCCTTGTCATGGAAGGATTTCAGAATTATCATAGTGTTTTTAGAATTTTTACTTTTAAAACAGTGTGACAATCACATCTTTATCACTGGATTTCTGAGGCCAGGAGACACTGCCAGTGATTAGATTCAATGCTAGAATACAGTAATTTCACGATTATAAGCTACACCATTTTGACTAAAGTTTTGGTCCGTACCCGAAAGTGCGGCTTGTATTCTGGAGCGGCTAATATATGAAAAAATGTTCAGAAATTTGCCAACCAGAAATGCGAGCACGCAGCAGCCCCAAGACAAGCTGAGCCTGCCCTGCCCTGAGCAGGGCCAGAGCCGCCCCTGGAGACCGCGGGGGAGCAGAGCCGGGGCTGGTGGGGGAGGGGGGAGCCGTGCTGGGCCAGGGCAGCTCCCCGGTGGCAGCAGGGGAAGCCGGACCGAGCCTGCACGGCCCTGAGCCAGTAAACCTCGCGTTTCCGCGATTCTGTTACTAATTGGCAACTTTGTGAAAGTTGCATGCAGATCCTCACTGCGAACGAAAGTGCGGCTTACAATCTGGTGCGGCTTATATATGGAGGAAAAATTAAATGTTGCCGACACCCTGGAAGTGCGGCTTATAATCAGGTGCAGCTTGTAATTGTGAAATTACTGTAATTAAATTCAAGATTAGTGCAGTGTAGCCCCCTCCCAGACCAAAGCCTGGTGTTCTATGAGTGATTGGAGTTTGACTGAAAGATCTCTCAGGAAAATTCTCTGATGTAACTAGAATTGCTCAACAGAAGAAAATGTAATACCTCTACAGCATGTTCTAAATTACCCAGGACCAGACTCTGATGTTTAAGACAAAGGGAAAAAGCCACACACATACACACGCAGACACAGACATACACACACATTCATCAATTCTGTATAAAAACAAAATCTAGAGAGAAAACAAAAAATCCTGTGATCACTCTTACAGTGAGTCATGCCCTCTCCTTAAGAAGATACATGTGCCTCTACAGGGCTTTGCTGACTTCATCATTCTGTCCAGATTAAATTTGTACCTGGGTCTACCTAGGCCTAGTTTATATTTGCTTATATTCCTACTATTTAATTTACTATCTTACTGAGCTTGATAAGAAACTTAGAGATCAGCCCTGACACTAAGCCCAAGAAGTCTCAGACCAAACCCACCTTCCACATGATGCTCAGGGAAATACTTTAATTAACTTCAGGAAGTACTTAAAGATAAATCCCAGATTTTATATACTGTAGAACAGCAAGGAAGTCATCCACATATTTGCTCCTTCCCACATAAGCTTAAATAGAACTGTCAGTGGGCTTCACAGGAATTCAAACCACTGCTCACTATCATGGCCTTTTGATGACACAAAACACCTTTAAACTTAAGTCTTTTTAACAAACCAGTCATTCTCAGAACACCAAAGGTTTTCCTGCAAACATCCCTGTCTTCCTACAGCTCCATGCATACTTTTTACACTTCCAATCAAATCAATACAGGTGTTCACAATGTAAAGTTAAGACTGGAAATAATTGTTTATAAAATACATCAAAATTCCTGATCCTTTTTGTAACATTCCTTCAATCATGATTATTAAATGTGGTTACAGTTTGAATTCTAAGAAAAAGTTTTCTTTCCAGACTGGTCATGGCCTTCCTAAGACTTCATGCTGTACCTCTGCTACTCAGCATCATTGTCAGTAAAACAGAAATTATTTTGCAACCTCCTAAATGAGACGGGTAATTATTACTGAGTGACCACCAGTAAAAAACAAAGACTTTTGGGTTAACAGTAGCAACAAAAGTCAGGATACTGCCTCTCTTCAGACCTCACAGCATGTATGATGACGTTTTAGCTGTATTTTATTAGATACTTGTATGTCCCAATTCATCAGGGCTGCGATGGTTTTCTAGACAGTTCAAAGCTGATTCTGTATTTACTGGACTCACATTTGAGATAGATACCGGGAGAAAATTCTCTTCCCATATTCAGCATTCCAGCTGGTACAGTTTTATCCATAGTCTAATAGGGTCTAATGCTTTATTCCTGTAGATCCAGATCCTGGAGAAATGAGATTTTGTGAGGTTTTTTTTTTTTTTAAATAGTTAATTTCTTTTCTTTTAAAATGGCAGTAAAGAAATACTTCAGTTCAGTGCTTTTTCTGCTTTCATGTATTCCTCTACAGGCAAAAAGACAAAATCATGGTATCTTAATGAAAGCTGTGATGATAAATAGCTGTGGGAGCTGGGCTTCAAAATAAAAACCAATATAATGAGGCCCATGTTGAACATGAAGCCTTGGTAATTCTGACTGTGCAGCATTTTGTAATTTTTATTATCTTTTGAGACAGAGTCTCAGTATTCCAATAAAATCAAGTTAATAAACTGCATTTTTAATTTTCAACTGACCTTCTGTACTTGAATTTTTTTTCTGACCCTAATTACAGATAAGAAGCATATTTCTGCTGCCTAGGGAATGAATAGTCATATTTCATAATTTTTTTTCCTATGTTTCAATATTTTTTTGGGTCAAATCCAAAGATCTTAGCAATTTTTTTCTAAACACTTAAAACTATTCTAATTGCCTTTTAAAAGTTTTTTTGTTATGTTTTCAATTTGTCTCTAGAGGGTAAAGATCCCATAACTGATAGAGCATTTTCATAGTGAGAATATTCAGAGCAGAGATACATAGCAGAGATTCAAAACAGAGATTCTCAGCCCCTTTCTGCACCAGGGATTTAAACCACAAAATTCACTGCTTACTTTCACTCTCCGCCACTATGGCCAAATAAAATTTTATTCACGTTACTTTAGGGAAAATTTCTCAGTGAAACAGATGCAGAAGGGTACAGAAATAAGTACTAGTTTGGGAAAATAAATTCAGAACTTCCTGAATCTTTTTTACCGCCGAG
>PYHW01009533.1:915903-944076 GCA_013186435.1 Turdus rufiventris | reverse complement strand
AGATAAGGATCACTGCCCCCACCCTCAACAGATGGTGATAGAATAGATACCTTTTATCACACTCGGTATTGTAACCCAAGACAGTTGCCAACACCCAGATGTGCGGCTTACAATCAGGTGCGGCTTATAATTGTGAAATTACTGTATTTTAAAATCACTTATAAATCCACAGAATGTGGCACAGACATCAACCAAAACCTGGAGGAACCCTGGGTGTAGCTATTCCACTAACTCCAGCCCTTTGTCAGCTGCTGAGTTAGACATCCAAAACAGAACAAACATAAAGTGTGGCTTTTCCTGGGACACTGCACAGAGCCAAGACATTTGCCTAAGCAGATATTTTGTGTTCATTAGCTTCTCACTTCTCCCAAGATACTTCCTGCCTAGGAAGATGTTAGAGATGTGAAGGATCATTTTCAAGATAAGCAAAAACCTGCTATGCAAAACTGGAGTAATAAAGGACCTTAAAAGCTGCTTGGATGAACAAACTTGTACTGACCTCTGATGGCTGGGAATGTGTATGGAAAATGGTCCTGCAATTATTTGTGCTTCCTTAGGAGTTCCAGTGCTCTAATTAAAAGAAAGAAGCATTTTTGAGGTAGAAACCAAATGATTTATTAGAATGTCCTGAGATTATTTTTGCTTTGCATCACCATTCTCTTTTAAAAGCATGATGAATATGTATAATCAAGTATGTACAAAAAAAGAGTTATTTTCAGTGGGAACTCATTTTTTCTGTCTCAGCTGTTTGGAAACGCCACAAGAATGTTTTATTAAAACAATTGTCTACCTTATTTCTTCTTTATAGATGATTTCATAAGGCAGAAAACAAAAACACATGAGCATGAACAAATTGCTGTCACAATTTCCATGGCTACTGAGTTCACAATACACCAGAGAAGATCCAGTTGCTTGGACTGCTAGTCAAGAGAAACACTTGCACTTAAATCACTGTCAGCATGGCAAAAACCACTTTGTGATTATTGGAATGGACCCACCTGGGCCACCAAAAAGGGTAGGGGGCAAGGGAGAAGCTGACTTCATTCTGACAAGATTTTTCCCTTGAGTTTGTCCTTGAGGCAAACTCAGAATTTCTAGAGCTTTCCCCTCTGCCCCTCCTTTTAAGGAGCCTTATGGGCAGCAACTTTCAAGAGTGAGACTACGTGCTATAACTTCTTTAAGAGTATAGTCAGGAAGTTCTGGGTGGAGTAGAAATGAAGAAAATTTTTTTTTACATTGATATCCAGACTATTTTTCCTTTGTACAGTGAAATGAAAAAGCTGAGTAGCACAGGAATAGAGTTAAAATCTTCACATATTCATTCAGAGAAGAGAAACAATTTAAATAAGAATCATGGGAAATGGAGTTTGTCTATTTAAGAGCAGGAAACCAGCAAATCTCAGGCTGCCACTCTGAGGTGGAAAAATAAACTGTGCAGAGCTACCAAATGCTGGTCCTAAGTTAATCACATCTGCTTCAGTGGAGAGCAGGTGACAGTGAAACAAGAAGCTCACAGCTGGACAAGCACTTTGAAAGTGGCTGAATCTGAGCAGGTACATCTGGGAAAGAGAACAGCAGAATGCCAGATGAGTGAATCAAATTGAAATATGCAATGAGTAACAACAGGAAATGAAGGAACACTGTTTGCCTATGGGAGAGATTGATTACTTTCAAGACAGAAATTCTATTATCAGCATTGGGACCTCCATACCAGCATAAATTAGGAATTCTGCAGCTAAAACAATGCATTCATTGCTTAAGATGCTGTTTAGCTGTAATTAACACACACAAGGTTGTAGGTTTGTTTTTTTTTTTTAAACAAAACAAACCCCCCAAAAAAGCAGCAATGTCAGAATACTTCAGTAACACTGTGTGATATGTCAACTTAAGGCAGATGCATAGCACTGATCCTATGAAGTGCAGTCTGTTGCTTTCACTCTGCTTTACCACAGGAAAACAAAGGTGTATTAGTTACTCTGAGGTTAAAGAAAGGAAGGAAGAAAAAAGTTGCTACTTCAGCCCTAGTGACAAGTAGTCAGTTTAATTTGTTGTAAGATAATCAGAAAGCTGTGCCTAGATAGGAATTCAGCACTGGCCTCACATACTGAGCCAGAGGCGAGTAACTGAATTGTCACCTTCCCCTTCTGTATTTGTAGGGACATAATCCACACTTGTTAGCTTGCTCTGACAAGCTCATCTGCCTTGAGCAGGTAAAACCTTCTTCTTATCTTGGTTTTGGGGTCAAAGGGAAAGCCTGGAGAAGGTTATTAACAGAATCAAACATACTCAGAATTCCCGGAAACAGTTCCATTCTTTGGATTGGTTATGGACCAAAATTTCTAAGAGTTTTTCTTTAGATTTAAGCAAATATAAAGCCCCGATCATCATGTCTGTCAAAGCTGTCTTACCTTTCACTTGCCATCCACACAAACCAATAAATCAATTCCCACATCCCACTCCAGGTTGCTCTGAGAATGAAGTTATTTATGCAGGATAAAAGTTGTATCTTCCTCTGGCATTAAGGATCAGTCCTTCTTCCCCAGAAGCTTCTGGAAGTGAATACCCCAGAGAGCTGCACTCAGTAATTTCAAAACCAGGTCATTTAAATTAAAGGCAAAAATCTAGACTTTTTAGATCAAAATGGAGGCAAAGTCATGAAATTCATATTAAATATAATGAAATCAGAACCAGTCTGGGCCTTTTTTGTCACAATTTGCTGATGAAGCAAGAGAAAAACCTTACCTAGCAGAAAGGCCAAGCTTCTCAAACCCAGCACACAATCTGTCAGGCATCTCCCCTGAAACTGTGTAACCTTTTCCTTCCATTCTTTCAGGGGCCTTGTGCTCAGGTAGGAGGATTCTATTTGCAAGTGGCATGTAAGGAATATTCCTGTTCTAATAGTTGCATACACATAGACTGGAATGCCTTTCCAATGGAATTGTCCCTTGTGTTTGCAAACAGTTTGCAGATCTCCACCAAAACAATCATGGGTGTCAAATGCTCACAAAGGATGTGTGCCATAAAATACAGCAAACAGATCTTTAGTGCAGTTCAAGCAGTACAGCCTTCTGCTCCATTATTTAGAATAATTAGTTATTTGGGTACCTTTCTTATAGTTCAGACACCCTTGCTCCTCAGCCTTTATCTTTTACAACCAATGGTTGTATTCCCTTCTCGTGATTTCACTGATCTACGAAAGGATATGTGAGGAACTCGGAGTAGAAAACCTAGAATTAATTTACACCCATTTAAAAGTACAGTAATTTCACAACTATAAGGTGCACTGGATTATAAGGCACACTTCCGGGTGTCGGCAAATTTCTGAACTTTGTCCATATATGATGCACCGGACTACAAGGCGCACTTTTTTTTGCAGCGAGGATCTGCCCATAACAAAGAAATGAATTAGTAACAGCTTGGTGGGCGGCTCAGCTCGCAGCTCTCGCGGTGAGTGGCTTGGCTTGTGGCTCGCACTTCCAGGTTGGCAAATTTCCGAGCTTTGTCCATATATAAGGCGCACCGGAGTATAAGGCACAATTCTGGGTTTCCATCAAAATTTTAGTCAAAAGGGTGTGCCTTATAGTTGTGAAATTACTGTACATTAGAATTAACAGGTGACCACTTATTGCACTCTGATTTTTATTGAAATCCAATCTATCTGTGCTCAGAATTGTATAGAGTGTGATTTTTAATAGTGGAACAGTGGCTAAATTTTTTCCTAGCTTTAACTGTAATTGGTCTAGGCAGGGGCAAAAAGAAAAGAAAAGAAAACAAAACAAAGAAAAAGCCAGGGCTCTAGAAAATTCCAGTTTATGCCAGATGAGAACACTGATACAATTTCCATGGAAATTGCTGTGTTTTGGAGCTTAATCTTGAGTACCAGCATGTATTGGCTAGTAACAGCAGTAATATGCAAGAGGCTCACAAAATCCCTACCCAAACACACATCACCACAGTACCATGTCAAGGGCTCTCCTTTGTGTTATTGTCACTTGGAAAAGAGAGAACCTGCTCAGTCATTACACTGTAGTAAAAGGGAGAGGCAGCATATCCACTATTTTGTCTCTATCTAATAAAAAAAATCTGGGGACAGACAGCAGAGTGAAGTTAGCTCTTTTTTATTGGGAATTGAACCTACCTAAATGGTCCCAGATCCTGGAACAGTTCAAAACTGTCCCAGTTCAAAACAGAGGCCTGGGAGAGTATCTCAGCTGGGAAAGAAGAAGTGCTCAGCACAATGACAATGATATGTGACTAATCTTGTTTGTCAAATCTGTGTCAGGAGATCCGGGACAATCAAAGACCCAATTATTGACTGTTTCATTTAATGATCTGTATGATGGAAAAGGTTTTTAATAAAAGCCAGCAGCCTATGAAACATAAAGATCCAAGATACCTAATTCAAACTTTACCCCAACCCAAGTATTTAAAGATAAATTATTATCTTCATTTGAATGTTCTTTAGAATGCAGACCTGAAGGTGTTACACAAGTTCAGGGACGAGCACTGCCACACATTTAGAGATCATTAAGAGATCAGCACTTGCTCTCCCCAGGCAGAGCATCAGTTCTGAATCCATCATCTTTGATAGCACCTGGCTCCACATTCCCACAGAATTGCTCCTCAGGAAAAGGTGCAGAGATGCTCTGTCCAAGCAGGAAGGTGCTGAGCCCTGCCTGTGTCCCAGGTGTCTACAGCACTCCCAGGACCCATTTCCACAGGCATACACCTCCCTCTGAGTGAGCTTTGCTCAGCCTGAGCTCAAACTGTGCACAAACACCTTCCGCCCTCGCAGGGAGCACTGCACTCCTTCCTCCTGGGACTTGGAACCAAGCTGCTTTCTGCACAAGCCAACAGATGGCTGTCTTGCATTTCTTTCCATTAACAACCACGTTTGCTGCAGAGAAACAACTGGCACTGCTCTTAGGGTTCTACACGATTTTGCAAAAAGAAGGTCTCTAAACCATTCTACCTTGTATATGGAGAAAATTTGAACTATGACTTGAGTACTGCACTGTTTAAATATGTGACTAAATATTCCTTTTTTCTTATTAGGCCTCATCAATTACTATGCCAGATTATTTTATTTAAAACTTTTCAGTCTATCTATATTCAGCAGAATTAAAACAATAAATGCACATGTATATAATCATGATCCAGCACAGCTAGGGAAGAATACCTGATCAATACTACCTAGAAAATCAGAAAAATTACCCAGTAGTTCTGGCTGGCCTTCAGAATCTCCAAGTCAGCAGTTATTTATAAAGCCTAGGCAGACATGGCTGAATACTACAAAAAGTAGTGAATAATTTTGTCATAAGTACTGTCAGCTCTTGCAGTTATTATTTGTGGCTTATTATTAACAACCGCATATGCGTATCTGCATGACAAATGTTTTTTTGCCCTGAAGATGTTTATGAATCCTAAATACTTCACAAATAGTCAGTGAATAATTATTCATGTTGAAAAGTAATATTGCAAGTCATTATGGGTTAGATTTTTTTGGTGATTTTCTCATTTTAAGACTAAATTATCTAATCATAGTGTAGAAACAGAGGACTTGAGTAAGCAGACAAATCAAATGCCTGAAAAAAACAACCATATTCTTAAAGAAATAGTAGCAGGGGATTAATAAAAAGCCTTTGTAACAATTCTTTTTTTTTCTTAAGTGGAAAAAATTAGAATTTTTGAGCAATTAACACATTCATAGAAAATGTGATCTGTTCAGGAACAGAAGAAAATTAAAAACAATTAGTTCAGTAGTTCATCAAGAATAACTTTGAACACTTCTAGTCTATAATGGACTTAAAGATTTAAAATAAATCACCATTTTCAGAATGAAATTCCCAATCTACATAGAAAAATAGTTTAAAATTCATTATTCTATAATAAAATCTAGAATCCTGATAAAAATGTTTATTGCTCTGCTATTAAGAGAACAGAAATGCTGTCATAGGACTAACACATCAAATAAATTATTAACTCCTCTGAACAGATGTTGAAAGGAATTTATAGCTCAAAGTTGCCCAGGTAATCATTCTAAACAAATATGCTTGGCAAAACACCACTGCTAATATCAAAAGAGAAAGGAAAAGTTAAACTAATCAAACATATTTTCCTTACTTCCCTTAACACTCCATTTCTCAGTCTGCAGTTTCTAGGCTTACAAAACTGGGCTTCCAGAGGAAAGAGAGCAGTGATGGCTTAGCAAAAGTTTATTTTCTGTCTTAATAGAAAAAAGAAACCTACAGTTACTTACTCTGGGGAGAGTTCACATGGCATCAAATCCTCACCTTGCCTTTTCTCTCAGTCTTGGGAAGTGTTCTTTTTTGAAATGGTAGAGGTCAAACATGAGCATGAGCTCAGAATCAAAAGAAGAGACAGATGATGATTTTGTAGAATGTCTTTGTGTGGAGTCTCACCACAGTCCAACTTTCCAAAGTTGCCAAGGACTCTGAGGATGATGATGATGATGATGAGCACATTCCCAAGCTGGTGAACAAGAACAGGGAGAACACCAGGGATGTGATACTGATTACAGTCATGACAATCCTGGAGTCTTTTTGGTCCCATCCACCCTGACACATCCCACAACAACCCACATTTCTTCTGCAAATGAACACAATCTTGTCTTTACTGTGGTGTAATTTTTGAAAGCATGTACTGCACAGAAGCTTTATAATCTGCAATATCAAAGAGCAAGTATTTTTGTGTAGCATTAAACAGAAAACAGTGACTAGGTTTGGGGTTTTTTTTCTCCTGGAAAAATATGTAGACCACATTTATATGACAGCAGAATGTATTAAAAAGCAGTATATCTGTGAAGTGAACAACCACAGGTAAATTGTTCCTGGCTAGTACTTGACTCAGCTCACAGTCGAAGGCAAATTTTACGGTTTACAGTGGGGACTCACCAAGCAAACACCAACACCATCTCTGCTGAGAACCAAGCTCATTTCAGACTCTCAGCAACACTTTAAAATCCATGGTCTCATTATCTTGAATACAGCTGATAGATTATCTTGCATACAACATTCTCCTTCTTGTAGGACGTTATTTATTTAAACAGAAGAGAGTTTTCCATAGCCGGTGTGCTGGGAATTGCCCAGATTGCTGGGCTCTGCTGAACCTGCACAAATTCTTCACAGACACTCCTCTCTATGTGTGGCTGATAGAGATATTGACAGTGTCTCCTCAGAAGCTGAGTTATCACCCACAGAGGAACAACCACAGCCAGGTCTCCTTAACATACTCCAAGGTTACCTTAGCACCCAGATGAAATTTAAAATCCTTAGCAGCCAAAAGTAACTTGTGGCACTGGCAGTAGAGAAAAGTAACATCCTGCAGGTCTTCCCTGTCAGTGTATTGGAAAGGACACTGTGGAATATTACCAAGACCTCTATCAATATTAGTACCTGTTCATTCCAGCCTTGATGGACATTATCCACAGCCTGCATTTCATATTTACAGCTAATTGCATTCATAATGGAGCTGTCAAACATTTTCCTGTTATTTAATTTACTTTCACTTTAACTAGAACTTGTGATTCTTCCCTGGAGTATCCATCCCTTTTACTTTACAAATTCCCTACTGCTTCAGAATATTGTAACTTTTATGCTTCTGAGTTGGAGGTAGTGAGACCTGCTGTGAACAGACTAGCACTGCATTTCTAGATATGGACACAACATCTCATCCTATGGCATAGTCTTTAAGACACCTCACACCCAGAGCTCTTGAGTTTCTGCAGTCACTCACAGCCCTGCCCAGGAATAAGGTTTCCTATTAGGAAATTTTTCACAGTTTCTGATGTAGGGGATGCACAGACTGGGTCCCTTGACCTCCTCATCATGATTTAGCTGCACCCACAGCCCAATGTCACTGGAGCTGACTTAAAAGACACAAAAGGGGCAACTATGCTTTGACTTCATGTCTACACACTTATCCCTATGCTCATTTTAGGAGTGCTGATAAGATTTGGTTGCCATGAATAGATTTTTCTCTGCATGTACTTATTGCTTGGCTATTTCAGATTAACTGGCAAACCACAGGAATCTCATTCCTAGATAAAAAATGGTCTTGGAAGATTCTCATGGTGCCCACAATCCAGTAGGTCTTCTGCAATACCTAAATGGATGAAGATTGCAAAGGTTATTACAGAAATTGTGTAGCAGAGGGCTTGTGTGAAAGAGATAATAACACTTGTCACAGGAAAGAGGTAATTTAGAGGGCAGGAAGATCACACAGATCTAGACTCAGTTAGATGAATCTCATAAAACATTTATCCTTCCTTAAACAGGGGAACCATTCTGGATCTCTGCTTTCATACTCTTCAGGAGAGGAAAATATTTAYTGGGGAGGAACCAGTTACAAAAAAMCAACACAACTGGAGAAAACATCCTGTTTTTCTAARTGGAGTATGTTCATAAAAATATCTTTAAGCAAGTCATACTTTGTGGAATGATACTAATATCAAAAAACCTGAAACCTTTCATAAACTTCAAAGAAAAAGAGAAAAATGTATGGAAGCCAAAAATAAATCACACACATGATGGAAAAGAAAATGCCAATTTTTTCTTGATGTTGGAGATAATAATAATAATTTCCTTCTTCTTTTTCATTAATATTTGTCTTCTTTTACTATAATGTGCATATTAATAGCATGTCTTTAAGAATGATTGTGAATACCTGTCTCCATCCAGGCGCTGACTGGAAAGGTTTATGAATGAACATTCTCAGTTTCCTGACGGAGACTGCCAATTGACAAGGAAAAACGCTTAAATCTAAGAGATGCTGGTGCATATTCAGCCTAAGAGTCAATGCCCACAGAAGTAAAACAAAAATGTTTACAGAAGACAGAAGTTCCGGGGTCCCCACCACAACCAGCACTATTTAATCCCTTTTAGAAGAGATCTGACTAAAATTAAACCCAGAGATATCCCCAGCTAGAACTGAGATATGGCTGGAGAAGCTCATTCACTCAATCAATATAAAGTCACCAGTTTCTTGTCTTGTTGTGGTTGACTGTGTACTCTGCTTGTTCTAAAGTCAGTGATAAAGTACATATTGACTACAACAGAGCCGTGCTGACCAGACATTGGCACTGCCCTTTAGGAAATACCACTCATATGTAATAAAACAACAAAGAATTAGGACAAAGAAGGTCTAGATTAATATCATAGCTCTTTCTTAAAGTTCCTGTGAGAGTGAAAAAACCTAAAGGGCATGCCATCCCTCTGTATCAGAGCTGTCACATCAAAACCAGGGCAAAGAAAATTTCTATTCCTTCACTTCTTGTCTTAGTCTAAAAGGGGTAAAAAAAGAATTATCTCCATCTCTTACTATCCTGAACACCACATTTGTAGAAATATAGAATCATAGAATGATTTAGGTTGAAATAGACCTTAAAGGTCATCTAGTTCCAACCCCTTGCCATGAGCAGGGACAGAGCTCAGAACTCCATCCAACTCAGCCTTTGAGACTGAAAACCTGTTCCAGTGCGTCAACACCCTTACAGGCAAGGAACTTCTTCTGTATATCCAACCTATATCTCCCCTTTCAGTTTGAACCCATTACTCCTTTGTTGCCCGGAAAGGCTGACCTGGAACAGAGACTAGGCAGAGCAAAAGGAATAAAATAGATATTTATTGAAAGGATCCACCTTGGGCAGTGCAAGAGCCTGGCTGGGGCTACACCCGAATCAAATCCAAGGTGGATCTCAGTCATGAGTTTTTACATTTTTATGAGTTTTGGTTCATCTATGTATTGGGGTCAGTTATCCAACCACAGCCCCAGGCCATGAAGTCTCAGCCCCCTGCCTTGCCCCCTTTCTTTCTCTATTGTTTATGTTTTTTGGGTACTGGTTGTCCTTAATTGTCCAGCTAGAAAGGAATTGTTTTGTCTAACCACCCTCTGAAGAGAACTTACTAACACCTAATAGGAAGTTTCAGAGTTACACACTATGCAGCAGAGAATCTGAAAAATATAAAAACTAAAACCCAAGGCATCACCTTGTCCCATCACTACAGCTCCTATGGAGTCCCTCTCTGGCTGATTTGTAGATCTCCTTCAGATACTCAAAGGCTGCTCTGAGGTCTCCACACAACTTTCTCAGCCTGTCCATAGCAATGAAGTGCTCTGTGTGCACTGAACAAATCTGAAACTGCTGAAACTGATATCAAGCAGAGGGTTGTTTGAGCTCCTGGGAGCCGGGCAGCTGTTGGACACTCTGGAAGTCACTTTGTCCTGTCTATTTGCATAGACACCCCCAATTTAAACACCTATGCAGCAGAAGCAGCTGAGCTGCAACAGCAGAGAACTTTGAACAGGTTGCTCTAGTTTTCCAAGAAACCAGCTCTGGTATCTGTGCTCTGCGCTGTGGCGCTGACGTTACAGGCAGGACATTGTTCATTTCTCTCTCCCCAAGTACAAATGTCTTACAAGTCAATTCAGTGGTTAATGCAGGCTGACAAAAGGAGGTTTATGTACTGCACAGCAGCACCACTGCCACTCAGAACACAAGATTCTTCAAGGGCAGCCTGCTCCTATGTGACACAGCTACTGCTTTGCAAACAGAACAGATGATTCGCAGTGGTAATGCTGTTTTTTTGCTTTGAGTCCCTCAGCTAGACTGTTAACTTCTCTCTTGTGGCAGATGTGCAGATTAATCTCTATCTCAGCCTGCAGTGGTCCAGCTAATTTAAACACAGATGCACTGTGGAGAGTACAGAGCCTGGAGGAAGAGGGAGGGGAAAGCTGGTGAGATTTGAAAGAAGCACAGCCTGCTAATATCTACAAAAACTGAATAAGAAATAGATAATACTAAATTAGTGATCTATTAAAAATAAATTAATGGCATCTGCAAATGAAACTAAATCTAAAATAATCACTCTAATAGCAGGGCCTCTGGTGAGCATTAGTGCTTAATTTTTTCTTGTATTTGATGAAGGCATCTATTAATTAAAAATATTTATACAAGGTAGAGGCTTGACAGGAATACACTGTGCAGCTGTTCTTAAGGGAGCTTCTTCTGTTAATCAGCTCTTTTAGAAGAAAATGCCTCTAGTCTATGCAATGAAGGCAATATTGTACTTCAATAAATCATATTTAAGGCCTGTGCTTTCTAAATATTCTCTGCAGCTAGAACTGGATGAACTAGGCTGCTTTGTACAGATGATATAACACACTTTTTTCCCATTGTTTAGGTAGCTTGAACTGAAAAGAAACCTTCATCTTATCCTCCTCCTTTTTTACTCCCCTTTTATTGCTAATATCTTACTAAATTGTTGAACATCCAAGAACAAAAGAAGGTGATCTGATACGTATGAATGCATTGTACAAACAAGGAGGACAAAGCTAAACACACATTCAATAGCAGGTATGAAAATATTATCAGACATTGAGGCAGGGACAAACCAAAACTGTGTGTCATTAATGAGGCTATTCAAAGTAATTTTTATGAAGTTATGATTCTATTGTCATCCAGGACTGAAAAGGAATCACTTACCATTTGAAAAATGAATTGTTAATCATTATGCAGCTCTCTGGGGCACTAACTCTTTCAGGGTTTTCTTCTTTGTCTCCCGTCCCCCCACTTTTTCTATTCTTTTTTTTCCCCCTCTCATCTTTTCATTGCTATAAAAACAGAGAGGATTAGAAGTTGTCCCTGACAACGTTTCACTGTAAGGTTGTTAGTTTTGTCTTTCAGTATTTATTAGTTTGAACTCTGTATGAGGCACCTGTTGGCTGATGAGAATAAATCAACAGGAAGGTCACACATGGGTTGGTATCGTACCCTTGCCTTTTTAAGCCTATTGGGAACTCACTGCTTTGATATAGAGGAATAAATGCTGGAAAGAGGGCAAACCAGACTGTTCAATGCTATTTCATTATGTGAATTATGTGTGAATTGTGTAGGCTTCTTGAAGAAAAGTTAGGGTTAGAGTCCTGTTGCTAATGTCATCATAATTAACTCAGGCTAGCGAGGGCAGGAGCCTCAGGTTGTGGCACTGGTTAAGCAACCCACAGTTCAGCTCACCTACCACAGCTTTTGTGATGCTGCATGGAGAGAAACGAGCTGTGAAAGGGCACTGGAGAAATAAACACGGGAGGTAATGCATGGGTGCAGCTCTCTGAAAGCTCTGTTAAAAATGTGCAGTCCGTGCATGCTAAGTCCAGAATGGGTGGCATAAAAGCAAGTGATGAATGTGTTAAATTGCTAAAAATGGATTGGGGGACAGCCTAGGACTTGGACTTAATGATTTCTTTTGCTGATGCCACTGTGGTCAGACAAGTGGGAACAACAGGGCCCCCTCAAGCCCCCTCACTCTTTTAATCCAGGGGACAGAGCTGAAGTGAACTCTGGAGTGAAGAACATTTCTTTTAGAGAGGAGAAATAAAATAAAATAGATTTTATTTTAGCACACAACGTGTTATACATCATAGCTGATGAGAAAGTCCAGTTCCCCACGTTCTTTACAAACTACAGCTGGGCTTTACAAGAAGATGTTTCTCAACAACACTGCCCATTTTTTTAACACTGCAGTATATCCATAAGACCAGTCAGCTCCTCAGGCACTCACTGCTCCATCCCAAGAAGGTGCATGAAAGGAGAATTCAGGACTGAGGAGGCCATAAAGAGGGAGCAAGGGCTGTCGTGTTCCAGTCCCTGTCCTAAGTCTTGTTTATACATCTTGATTTAACATAGCTAAATATCTTGGGCTTTTCTCATTTTCTCAAATGCCCAGAAAAAAAATATTCCCCCTTCCTTTCTTCTGTATGACCCCCATATTTTTGATATTTTAAAAATTATATTTTTTCTATTATTAAAGATACATGCTATTGATACATTCAGAACATTTTGCATCTGGCCAGTTATATCTCCTTTTCCTTTCATTATAATATATACATTTAGACATTTATCTCTGGGTGTTTGATGAAATATTTCTTTTTCTTATACTATTTTTTCCACCCATCCCTGCCACTTGGAACTCCAGCCAATGCCAAAATCAAAGCACAGCCAGAACATCATTTCATGTGCTAAGTGAAACCATTAAGAGTTGGAAGTTAAATTAATTCTTTTCAAAGCTCATGAGAAAGCTTCTACTGGTTTCAGTGAATAAAACAGTTTCCAGTTTATTTCAATACATGAAGAGACAAATATTACTGTGCAATCTACTGTAATTTTATATAACTTTAAGGAACATTTAAATTACAGGTAGTTATAGAAGTCAGGCAAAACCCCCTCCATTTCTAACCCAGAAGGACAGTTTCAAATGTTGGTAAATCAGATTGCTTTTTCCATAAACTCACCAATATTCCAATTCCAGTTTTACAGGTGCCAGATGTACTGGCATGGTAGAAATACATATTTTTCAGCTTCAAGAGATTATTCCAGTAATAATCAATTAAGAACTCCCAAACCTTTAGCATTTGCCCATCATTAAGATGCAGCATAAATTAGCCTATTCCTCAGGCATCACATCCAACAATAAATTCTGATGATACCAGCACATTAATCAGCAAAGAAAAATAGATAATAGGAAAAATATGAATCACCATTATAAGTGTTAGTGAACTGGCACTATTAATGTTTTTTTCAGTTCCACTGATGCCTGCCATGCTGCATAGAATATGCATTGCCAGCTCAGCAGCTCATGTAATTTGTAATTTTTCTGACAAAGTTAATGGATCTGTGTATGCTTTCTCCCCAGGTGAGAATGTGACCCAACGTTTAGGCATGACATTGCTTTGATAAACTTGAAGTATAAAAAGGATGGTGGCACGACTCATTGGGAAGGCAGAAACAGAGACAACTGTATTCTGTCAGCACAGGTGAAAGAAGAGGGGCTGAGGAACAGAATAATGGTGATAAGCAGCAGAATTTTATTTCACTACCTAGAGAAGATCTGAGGGGAATTGCTGGCCATTTTACAATTCTTTCACTTGACTTGTTTACTGATGGAAACGTTTGCCAAGGAACTTTGGAAAAATAGTGACATATGAACAATCTGTTGCAGCATATTGTAGTGGTGGTGTTTGTGCTGCTATAGCTACTAAGATTTTAGCATTTTTTTGTAATTTGCCTTGAAAAAACTGGAATTTGGCACGAGGTTTTTGGGTACCTCCATGTTTAAGTCAGATGGTTTTCATATTTTTTGTTACATTTCTTGTTACATTTGTTACATGTGAAGAAAAGCCTGAAGATATGCTGTGTCAAGGAAAAGGAAAAAGCATGCTCAGATGAGGGAAGAAGCAGAAGGTGGGAAAAGAACTGAATGCATTGTAAGATGAGGAGGAACAGGTGCAATCTTCTTTTCAAGGTGAGAAGAGTATTTACAGGATACTCACAGGTCGTACATGACTGCAAAATTAATCAGGTGGTGCCAAAAATGCCTTGTAATTTTTTACTTTCCTTTGATTTCTGATGCTAACACTGTAAGTTTGGTTTTCACTACATGATAAACTTAGAGCAGAACCTCATGTTCAAGTACTTGAAGTTCCACATGGCACTGCTGTGATGGGGCACAGAACCACCCACCCAAAATGTGGTGGTACAAGCAAACATCTGTTAGAAAGAAATCTGGAAAGGAACTGAAGAACAGGGAAAGAGCAAAAAGGGAAAAAAACACAACAAAATTGTTGATGACTAATCAAACAATAAGAGGAGAAAATATAATAGTCATGAGGGAAGGTGGGATGTGATAAGTGTGGTCAAAATAGTGTTGTACATTGCTCCCTCCCATCATATCCTATCTGTATACAGGTGCTTCCCATTACAGCTGAGTGCAGATGAAGTACTAATTTTCTGTCTGAAGAAGAATACTCTGCCTCCCTCTCCACAAACCACACAGAAGGTCCTACACTCCTGCCAGGCATCATCCTAAACACACAGAAAATCTTACCTGACACATGTTAGATTAATAAGGCATTTAGCCAGTGTTATGGAAGTCTCCACTGCTTGAATGTCATGTCTTATCATAGTTCTGCAACAATTTTCTTGACACTTTGAACTTTCCAGAGGTCTTTCTGAGGGAGAAGGAGGCAGAAAGAAGAGTATTACAGTGCTGTAAATGAACCTATTAGCAATCATGCTTGTTCTGTACATCTTCGGGACGACAACATATAGATAATTCTGTTTGCTTTTAGCATTTTGCCTTTCAAAGTAGTTTAGCAGGTGGATGCATAGAAAAGTTGACTATAGCAGTGTCAAAAATAACTGAAAAATTATACAGTGTATGTTTAACCAGCAGAATTGATTAACTAAGGATAATACAGCAGGAGGTTTGGTGTGATTAAGTGGGATTAGACATGTACATGCATGGAAAAAATAATATCCTGTATTAAATTACCTGAAATACATATTCATATCCATATATAGATTATACAAGATATCAATGCATGCATTAGAAACAATTCTGAGCCAAAAGAACAGTGGCTAGCCCAGAGCTCACTGAAGGTTATTGGAAAGAAAATTCCCCTCTGGGAAGTTTATTCCACAATATATCTTCTAATCTACTCTTTAGGAGCTCACAGCAGCCACAGTTGTATACTGGATATCTACTTATGGCCCTCCAATACTATCCTGGAACATGACTCCTACATTCTGATGTTCTTCCCATCAGTCCCTATCCTGCTGTCTCATACCAACACAAATTACCCATAAAAATGATAATTCTCTTATTAGTTTTAAAGGTCAAATGAAATGATGTGGAAAATACGTGGTGGTGTGACATATAATTTGCATAATCGCCACAGAAAAACTGCACTAAAGCTGCGTGGAAAAAAAAATAAACAAACTGAGCTCCACTCAAAGGAAAAAGGAATCAGCCAGATTTGTGGTGAGAGTAAATGGGGGCTGCACCACCGACATACAAATACTTGCAACCAAAAAAATCCCCATCAGATTCAGGTCTGGATTTACTCACTTCTACTTACCGCAAATATACATACACACACAGTCTGAAAAAGGGAAAATTAGCTCTTTCCCACCATTTCTGGATTTTAAACTGATTTGTTTCTAGGTGTGGAATGTAGCACACTACACTTGAGTGAGGGGGAACACAAAGATGACATTGCCAGTCCTACCTGATGTCCCAGATGGGGTCACACACGAGACCTGATGAGGTGTGAGCAGAGTCAGTGCTGGGACCCTTTGCAGAATTTGCTTTCCCTTGCCCAGGCTCTCAAATCAAGCAGGTAAAGGACTTCCTCTGGCTTTTGGAAGGTGCTGCCAGCACTACCCTTCTCTTCCAAGGCTTACCATGGTTTGTGGATCCTGCTTCCCTTCATGGGGAGAATTCGTGTGGGAATAATACATGGAGTGCAAGAGTTCAGATCCCAATGGATCTCACAAAAGCCAAAGCAGCAGCCAATGTGCCTGTATAGGGAGGAATGGAACTCAGCTTAATTAAAGACTTCCTAGAAGTGCTCACTCACAGGAAACAGACCCTGGATCAATATAGTCTGAATCCATTAAAGAAAAAGCCATACTGCAAACACCACACTTCAAACAAAACCTGAGCTGTTTAAAAGCAAGCTTTGGATTTCTTCTAATCTGATTCTTCTGATGCTGCTTGACTACTTGAACTGGTTAACACGGTGGCTGGGTTTGGCTTATGGTTTTAGTTATTTTACACAGGAATTCGACAACTCAAAACACTGGCAGTAATATTGACATCTGCCCATTTTTCTGAAATCTTAGGGTGCATCCCTCTCCTATTCCTCCCTAGCACACCAGTCATTAACTCAGCTTTCTCCTTGGTGCATCTGGAAGCCTACAAAATGATATTTATTTCTGAGATGACGACAGCAAGTTATCCCTCTTTGTATCAATGAAGCATAAAGTCCAACTACAGACTTGATTACTCTGACTCAGTTTATATCTCCTTGTGTTCTTTTATCTGAATTTATGTGTACTGTGTTAATTATAGATACATCTATTCCTCTTCTTTTTAAAAATTGACTATTACAGTCTTTCCTTTGATTAATTGAGGTTGATCTTACCTTACAATAATTAAGCTGACAATGGATGTCTACACATAAGAAAAATGGAGTATGATGTTGAAGAAAAAGTGGGCTTATTACATTATGTCTACATTTTGGATTTATTACTCAGTTCATTTCATATCGTATATATTTATCATCTATGTTCTTAATAGAACTTTTTAATCAGCAGAAGTAAGAGAGATCACTTATTAATTTGATATATTACAAATTAATAAAAATGCAAAGAATGAGCCCCAGAAACTTTGCTGCTTCTGAAGTGCAAAACTGTTATGAAATAGAAGAGCTAAAATTCTTTTAGCTATCAACTGGCATTAATCTAATTCACTGCATATATTAGAGGAATCCCCACAAGGTATCTATTCAAGGTCAAGTTATTTTACATTTCCATAATATTAAAAAGAGGAAAAAAAGTAATACAATGACACACTGAAAGAGGGCATTGGGTAATTAGATATGGAACATTTGTGATCCGGGTATTCAGAAAGCTTTAAATTAATTTTAGATGTGAGCAATACTGCCTTTTTTTTTTTTTTTTTAATTAAGATCATATTAATAGCAGCCTCAAAATAAATGCCTATCAGAGGCAGCACAGGTGGAAAAAAAATTCAGGCAATACTGATCAATTGCTACAAAATCATTACAGTTCGGAAACATTGCCAGAAATCCATGGATATAACATTTCAGTGAATTTCTGTTTTTTTCTATGCCTTCTATGCCTTCAGAGCATTACAAATATGTTAATGAGTATTAAAACTATTGAAGCTTAGCAAATAAACAGCCAAATACTGTATAGTCAAATGCCTAATTTTTACTTCTTTAGCCCACCTGAATCCCAGGTTTTTGTTTTTCCTGGCTGTGTGCTCTACTTTGTCTCTGACAGCAGATTAGAAGAGTGAGAGCAACCACTCTTGTTACTACAATTTCCAGCACAGCCAGGCCTGGAGATGTTGCAATAATAATAATAATAATAATAATAATAATAATAATAGTAAACCACAGTCTGAAGGCACACCTCAAGCAAGGGAAATATTCTTTGGCACAATGCAGTTGGATCTCAAGTGATATCTGGACAAACTTACCTGCACTAACCATGAACACACCCTGATGCTTTTCTGGAGGGCCCATGCTGGGAATGAGGAACTCAGCACTTCTCACAGCTCATGCATTTCCCTGCTCTCCTTGGCTGACACTATTCAGGGTGCTTTTGTTGTGCTGAAACTATCCTATTAGACCAGCTATTCTTTAGCAAGTACTAGATTTAAGTATGTCCATTTTCTTCAATTTGAGAAGAATAATATTTATAATATTTATAATTACTTTCTCTTAATGTGGGCAACAGGTTTCCCCATGGCAGCTCCTGGAGGACAGAGCTGCATCCAAGAACTGCCAAGACTGATCCAGTCACCTTACAGTCAGTCTGGGGTGTCACACTATTAAGAAACTTTTCTGGGTTCCCTAACCTGATTTCTGCCACTGATGGCAAAGATCAGTAGAAGGTAAAACATTGACCTATGACTTCTACTGTGATGATGAATGAAGCGACATTTGTAATTTTTTATTCATATCAACTGCTTTTCTTCTCTGGTATATAATATTTCTTTTTTCTTTTTCTCTGTTCATTATCCTGGACTGTAGGGTTTCAAGGACAGACATTGTCTCTGTGTGCTGTGCCAAACAACACAGCTCCAATCCTTGCTGGGGATTATTAAATACTACTGCAAAAATAAAAACAACAGAAGAAGAGAGTGAAAACTGCAAGGTCCAACTTGACATTTGTGACATGATATGGGTGCAGAGCATCATGGCAGTAAATTGCTGAGGGGTCCAGCTGGAAGTTCTCATTCATAGCCCTGCAGTGCAGGTAGCTGCACCAGCCTACTCAAATGCCATACAAATTCCATAGTTATGTCACTTTCTTCCTTGTGTTTTGGAGAATAATAGTGTGAGAAAGCATTTCCACCAAATCTCAAGACCAGGCAAGATTTTTTTTTCATTTGTAGCTTGGTTCAGTATGGGAGCCCACAAACACTGTAATCTGTCTATCATATAATAGCTCCAGACTGGATTTAGATGAGAGAAAGCAACATTTCTAAGAAATGTCAGATGAGAAGACAAACTGAAAAAGACAGCAGACCTATGCTGCAAAATGGAAAGATTACATCCACACCCATCTTATACATCATTACTGATTGCTGTCCTCAGATCAGAACAAGATTTTACCTGAAAGGCTAATATCAAGCAAAGAGAAAGAAAAAAGCAAAAAAGTTGTAACTTCTTTTACAACAATTTGCTCATACTTTAAGAATCAGTTTTCCACAGTGAACTAACCACCATTAGTTGATCACAACATGGGTATTTTCACAGTAAGAGAAGAAAGCACAGTAAGTGCTACAAATCTGCCAATTTCATACTAAGCAAAATTATTAGGAGTGTAATGTGGATGCACAATCTGTCTTTCTTAAGGCAGTAATTCAAAGCTGGTTTCTCCATTGTTTTACCTCTTGCTTTAGGCAAGAGGGGCACCTTGTTATCTCCCTCCAAGGCTGATGGGCCAAAGGAACTGCAGCTCTCCTTGTTCCTTTGGAAATTCATATCAAACTGAATAATGATCTCTTCCCACTGAAACCCACTTCTCTGCATGATTGCATTGAGGTCCCATAATGAAAAATTCTTGGGTGCATGCCATAAACTCTCATGGTGGGAATGTTGGGATATCTGGAATAATGGCTTGCTATATCCATAGGGTAACTCTTCCCATTCTGAGACAGTGGGAGTAAGGAGGTTACACTGGGATTTGAGGTTGGGAAAGGTGGGGATTGCCTTTAGTTCTAGATTCAATTTGGATGAGTGTAAAAGACTTATGAGAAATGTCAGATGAGAGAACACACTGGAAACATGGAAGAGAAATCCAGGTGCTGTTATCTGACCATCGAAATGTTCCTAAATGAACATTTCAAAGTGAACATACTGAATTTAGGTTTCAGGAAGAGCCTGGGTCTGTACAGCAATGGACTCTCCTGAAAAGCAGAAACCAAATGCTCCTAAATGAAAATTGTCTCCTCAGCCACCCTCCCTGCTGACAGTCAGTGTCATCATTTGGAGGCTGTGGGTGTAATTTCAAGTGGTGTTACTTGAAATGGTTTCAGTGGCACAACAGCAGTGATTTGTCTACCTAAGGCTGGTCTTGACAGTAGCTGCTGAGACACCAGAGTCAGGCCAAGAAAAACATAATTATGGATTATTCTGACAGCCAGTCTGTCAGCAAATTATTGCTTAACCTACAACTACTCATGGCCCATTCCCAAAAACGAGTAAGGCTCAGAACAGATATATTTTTTTTTTAATTTTTATTCAAAAGGGAACCAAAAAACAAGATCATAAACTAAGCCAGTGAATGGAATGGAGCCCTGTAAAGTACATTCACAGCCATATTTCAAGAGCTGCTGTCTAGATTTTTGTAAGAGGTTTGGAAGCATTTCCCTCAAATAAGCCCTGTGTACAGATGAATAGAGAATGCAGAACAAAGGACATCATGCTGATTTGGTGGGGTTTCATCACGTACTCACTAGGGTTAATGTGGAAGACTGTTCTGAGCCTTCTGTCACTATGCTTTATGAGCAAGCTGCAGCAGGACTTCTGTCAGCAGAAGTTAAGTGTACCAATTGAGGGCAGTATATCATCTGCACAAGAACTTGCTTAGAAACGGAGTGCATGCTTGTTCGGTAACATTTTTTCAGCCAACTAACTTTTCTTCCTCATCAGAATTTTTTTTTTTTTCAGCAGATTTTTCCAGCCTGTTACAGAGTGGATGTTATGACACACAAAAAAATCCAGTCTGTTCTTGTCTGTACAGAACAGAATATTGTTTTCTGGCTTAGCCTTTCAGTGATCACCAAACAGTGCAGCAAATTATTGCTGCAGGAGGTCTGAAGCAATTGATGCAATATTTTTTTTTTTTTTTTTTTTTGTGAAAACCTACTGTTATTTCTCAGCAGTCACAATAGAAAAATATATATTTGGAATACTTTATTGCTTTTTAGCATTCTTAGAGTTTGTGACAAACATGTTAGGAGTTGTCAAATGGAGTAGCTACATAGAGGCAAAGTTTCTGCACTCCATGTTCCCAGGTTCCATGAGTAGTGAGGCTGTGTCTATCCCTAATAGGTGCCCACAAAACACAGGTATGTGACCAATAGATGTGTACAGCTCACTGCAGGCAGAAACACCAAGCACTCACACAAACAGCAACAGCTTCCTCTTGTTTTCCTCTCCGGATGAACAGGATAAAATTCTGTCCATGGAAAATATTCACAAACACACATATATTAGCACATATATCTGCACAAACTGAGTACTTGGCCTTCCATGCACATTAGGTATCCCTCTGGTGACTGGTCTCAGGCACTCAGCCTATCCAGTATCTTGCCCTGGATTCTTTCACCTCAGTTTGCTTCACAAAGAGACTCTCACATGCAAATACATCCCACTAACCTGATCCCAGCTGCCAGCTGTTGGATCTTATGGTCTCCCTAGTCATGGCCTTCTGGGATCCCACCAGAACCAACTTGCAGACTCCTTGATCTCACTGTCATCTAGCCCAGACTCACAGTTGCCTTGATACCCAGCTCACAGGCCTCTCATACTACTCACTGTAATTCAGTTTTACACTCACCAGCAATTGTACACAGATGCACACATTTGCTCCTTTTGCTGGCACATGAGCCCCTGTTCTGTGGTCCAGCCCCACTTACTGGCCATGAGACCCTCTTGCACATACACTTGCACTCAGAATGGAGCTCCTCACCCAGCAGGTAGAAATTGAGACATCAGAGAATCCAGGACAAACTACAGTGATCAGTAGACAAGTAACTTTTGCCCCCTTTCCATTTCTCCTTTCTGCTCCTTGCCAAAGCACCTTGATCCCCCTCCTTTCCTTTGTCTCCTCCCTTAAGTCAATAATCTCAACAGCAGATTCATGACTAACTACCCGATGCTCCTTTTTTCCTGCAGAACGAGGCATTCCTCAGAGGCAGAGTGAATTAAGAAGTTATATTGTACTGCAGAAACACAAATAGATGTAGAGCTCAGCAATACATTTGCTATGCAACTGATTTAATCGTCAAGTTAATACAAAATGTTTCTGTTCTGCATCCTGATTTTGCTATTACATGCTCGTGCTTTCTGGCTGTAAGCTTTATACAGAACTACAAAGATATGTGAAATCAGTGTATTTCTGTAATTCCTGTATGATATTTAAAAAAAAAAAAACAATAATTTTGCCACACTCTAACTTATGCATATATGAAACAAAAGTACACACAAATACAATTGAAACTCAAATATCTTTGGATCATTTGAAGCTGACAACGAGGTGCTAAAGCTGAGATATTACCAGCAAGCCGGTTTTGGGGCTTTTTGTACGGAAAAGTTTAATTTCAAACCCGGATCCTGTAGTTTCCATGCAGATCTCTTTTATCCCAACCACTTTCTGATTTACTGTAAATGAACAACCTGGCATAAAAATGGCTCACTCAAGATAGGAAACATGACAAAGCCACAACCTGAAAACTAATTGGTCCCAGATCTTGCTATCAATGTGGTAACAAAATCAACAGGGGGTTTGATATGGAGCCTCTATCCCTGATTAACAGAACCAGAAATTCTCTGATGACCCCTAAAGGGGATCTTGCTTTCTGCAGTGTTGAAGTGAAGGAAATCTTCAGCAGCTGAGAAGCTCAGAAGGAAGGGGAAAAACCCACCAACAAAACAAAAAAAACCCCTCAACAACCTAAAAATCCATGTAGTTCCTAGCCCTGGGACAGAAAGAGAGTGTCTTATTTAAAAGGACCAAGTGTCCTGCACAGACCAGAGTCCCACCCTGTGGGTCATCACAGGACAGGAGTTAACAGAGCAGATATGCACTTCCTTATTTATGTGGGTTTTAAAAATGTACATGCCAGCCTGCACACACCTTCATTTCTGGGGATTTCTGAGTCAGTCCTCTGACACTGCCAGTTGGGATCTGGGTACAGTTTTGAAACTAATCTACCAAATGTCCTTACATGTTTTAATTCACCACCCCCAACCACAGGATTTTCTCAAAGTGCACAAATTGGATCCCTTTGTGATGTACTGGACTGGAAGATGATGCCTGAGAAAATGTCCAATACATTCCAGGTAACGGCAGTGGTGAGTTTAGAGTTGTGCTACCACCAGAAAAAACAATATTCAACTCCAGAGCAACGCATCCTTTGAGAGAGAGCAACATCAGCACCAGCTGCAGTTTCACACTACACGTCCCAACCCAGCTTGGATCCCTCACTGCTAATTGTGAATTTAGTACATAGAACACAAAAGCAAACATCGAGGAAGCAGATAATATCTACCATGGTTTAGACAGGGCTGCCTAAACTAGAGGTGACTTTTAGGACAGAGAAAGAATTCACAGCATTTTCAAAGAAGAACAGTGTGTAAAATTAGGATTACATAGGATCATGAAGAAGCTGTAAGCTTTTTGCTTCTGAAAGCTAACACGAAGAATTGAAGCAACAGAAACTGAACACTTCCAGAGTTTCTCAACAGAGCCATATGAAAAGTGATCCACCATCAGCTGCTCTTCTCCAGAGTAAGAGAGAGATATCAGATGCACCAGCCACATCCTGGTGAAGGCTGGGATGGTGACCCATATAAGCTCATCCCCTGAGAGCCAGTCCATGATATAACTTTGAGGAGAGCACTGAGCTTGTGGGAAAGAGCAGGTCCAAAGAAGAAAAAAGCATCTGAAAGAAGTAACAGTGAAAGGAAGAGATTAGAGTTCAGACCTTGTGTGGTGTGCAAGGGTGTTGACACAAGTAAAGACTGAAAACCAAAATAATATTTTCAAAGGTTGATCAGGTACTGTTGACAATGAAGTAAATCAGTGGAGATTCCCCCTGCTTGAAAGTGCAGACATGGACCCTAAACTTGGCATTAAAACTGCATAAGCATTGCTCTGATATTTCTGCCTAGCCAATGTCTGAGAGCACAGGTGAGACTGGGGCAGAAGGTACAATAAATACCAAAGGGGAGACTGGAAAGGTACTGGAAAGGCAGGGTTAGGAAAGGCAGTGTACTGCAGACCAAGCTGTAAACACCTTTTTCCTCCTCATAGGAAAGGAACTTTCTCTGTGTCCAGTGGAACAGCCAGATGTTCTCAATGTGAGACAAAGATTTACCATCTAGCACTCAGAGTAGGCTCAGTATTATTCAGCCTGGCTGTGATGCAGTTCTGGCTGTAATTTGGGCATCTGTTGAAACGCTCTTTTGCATTATAACATTCAATTCAAATGCTCTGCCCTTGGACAAATTGTGATTGTGATGGACTTGGCACTCAGTGTGGACACCAAGAGTCATGGAAAAGCATGGAAATGACTGGGTTGTTTTTCACAACTATAGAGCACCCAGTATTCCAAGAGCTGAGGGGATTAAGTGTTAAAGTTTTGGTTCAGTCCGTTGTAAAGAAAACAGATGCATATTTGTATTCAGCCGAACATCTCAAAAGTTTGAGATGGCTTAGTACGATTATAATTTGCACTCATATCATCTTTGAAGACAAGGGATGAATCATCTGCAAAATTAGCTGCAGATGGAGGCTCAGGTCTTGGGAGGCTTGAAAAATTCCAGGCTGTTTGGAAAGGTTTCAATTTGTATCCACAGCCAGTTCAAAATGAAAGATGAACCAAACCAGCTAATACACTTTGCGATAGGCTGTGAGGATCTCTTTTGTCTGTCCCCTGGGGGAAACTTCTGGCTTAATAAAAGGCTGCTGAAAAGAAAAACAGTATTTCTTTTCATATATTTTACCCACAGTGTAAAAATCTCTTTATTGTTTTCTTGTACTGCTGTTGTGTGCCTGCCATAATTGAACAGCCTAATGCAAAAAGAAATATTATACAATCTGAACACAAACATAATGGGTATTGAAAAAAATCCCTGGCAACAGGCAGAAGTTAAACAAACAGAAAAATTATCTTGCCGAGACACAGCATTTCTATTAAAGAAGGTAAAGAGATGAAACGCCTTTGTGTTTGAAAGCAAGACAGTTCTCTATACACTCAAATATATTCAGCTCTAGATAGCTGCACACTTTTGTTACAAAAACTTTTGTGATTTTGGAGCATGAACATCTGCCTCTGCTATGTCCTGGAAAAGATCCCTTCACTACTCAAACCTGTCACAAAGGTTTGGAGAAGAAAAGGAATGAGTCAGACTGGGTGTTGGGGTATCTGCTGACCAACATGATCACTCAAACAGTCTTGCAATAAATATTTTAATATTTTTTAGGTTAATGTTTCAGGTTGCACAAGGAAATTAAGCCTATGTTCTAAAGTGCTTTGAAGAATAACCAAGGAGTTTGAGATGCAGAGCCATCAGAAGCAAAGAGACAGCACCGCCCATGTTTGCAGATTTGGTAGCATTGTTTTGGTTTAAAATATCAAACAAAATTAAGAAAGCTTTATGTCTCTTTGCCTTCCCTTTTAGCTATTTAGACAGAACAACAAATTAATTGGTTTTGACAACAATTTGGAGGATAAGCTGTAAATCATGTACGGATTTAATTAAAAAAAACAGATGTTGAAAAACCAAGAAAAACGATCACTGATTGGAATTTCCAAACAATTAAAGAATGACAAAGATAAAAATGTTATTAGCATACAAACCTATATCTTCCAACAATTTAGACAGGAAAAATAGCATTAAATCTGGAATTTTCCAAGTTCTACTAAAATATCTGCACCCATTGTTTTAACTCCAACCTCTGGCAAGCAATATTAGTACCTTTTATTCTCATCATGTGTGAGGGTGGCTGGCAACTTCCTATTGTTCCTGCTAAATATTTTATGTATTTCTTCCATATAATAATATAATATAAAAATATACATACATATATATACATGCACACACATCTATTTATGACATTTATATATACATACATACATACATGTATGAAATACACACATTTTTTCTCTCCACTCCTCAAGCCACAGCAGTCACATGCTTTGCTCGCTTTGCAAGCATGATATCCCTCAAATATAACTTGAAATGAAAGAGATTAAATTGTATGTGAGTTTAGTATCGGTTCTAAACATGTCAGAGCTCTAGGCATTTAAGTGTATGAATCTTTTGGAATATTCAAGTATGGCCTTTTCAAAAAATACTAGAGAACAATGCTACTTTAAAACATTTTTCTTTGGGCAGTGTAACACTCTACCAGTTCTTAATTGGCACACACATTTCTCACAACAGTCCACTTGACCCAGCACAACTTTTGTGATGAAAGATTCTCAGCTCCATTTTTCAGCACCTCTTCTGTTATTTTGGGATCCTTTAGCTGATATTGTGAAATTTATTTCTGGAATGAGAGATGGCAGATAGTATGGAAATTAATTTAATAAGCTCCATGTACGTCTAACAACACATGCACATCTTTACTGCTCTACATAAAAAGGACTTTTCCAACTGATTTTCTCCTACATAGGATGGTCACTACCTGAAAGAACTACTAACATAAATAAATGCTAAAACCCTACAACATACATCCGAGGACCCTGATTCATGCAGCAGTCCTTCTAGGGGGAAATTTTATGGTCCCAATAAGGAAGGAAATCAAGAAGTGTCTCAAAGTCTTGCTGATGGCTTTACAATCGGCTCCAGTATGTCTAATTCTTAGCAACACACTGATAACAGACAGTCCCTTAAGTAAGAAGGGCCCAAGCCACATTTTGTGCTTAGTCAGGCTTCTGTTTGGCACTGAATTTCTGTAAGTCTGTGCACTCTTAATACATCAAAGTCATATCCTTCCTGCCTTATGAAAATCAATATGTAAGTGTATTATACTGTCTGTCAGACAATAATTGGTGCTGCTTTCTGGAAGCACAGTGCTTACTGTTGTGGAAAGCAACAGAGCTCCAGCTGAGTAAGTCATCTACAACGGGTTTTGCTTAATAGTGCTTGATTAGTGCCTACTCCAAATCCACATCCAAAATGACTGTAGATTGAGATCCAAAGATTAGGAATGCAACCTTTGGAAATGCTGGTCAGGTGACTGGAACAGCAAAGACTTACTAGCTGTAGCCACCATTCATTTTAGGCTGTTTTGCAGCTTTTCTGGCAGGGGTTAGTTTGGATTGCTCCCTTCCTTCTCAGAATATAGCATTTGCTGTGGGAGTTTTTAGAGAGAAAATCTGCACAGCGCCAAACCTCAGGGTAAAAAGCAGCGCTCAGGACTGATCTAGTGCAAAAGCATAAGCAATGTAATGTCACTACAGACTCACAGAATGGATGGAGGTGACAGAATTCACCTTCACCTGGGTAAGCTGAAAATAATACTGTGAGTGAGCGGTGATGGATGGTGTGCAAAGCACACTCAAAAAGGGAAGCCAGAATCAGAAGATGTCACAGAATTTTTTATTCTATTAATGCTCTTCTAATTTATTTTCTGTCTTGGTAAGCAAGGGTTTATCTTATTCTTGCCATTTACGCCTCATTCATGTAATCCAAAAGCTGTTGCAGGGCCATGTTAGCACATAGACAGCAAGGAACATTTCCAATGTTCCTCTACAGACAAAGGTGTGAGGTTTGTTGAGCATATGTGACAAGCTCCCTTTAACAAGGAAACCTTCAGATGCCTCTAGGAAATGTTTAAGTATGTGTCAAGATTTGGAACAGGTGTCCTTTAAGACTGCTTTGCCCAAGTCCAAGCAATCATGAAGAAGCAGCCAAAAGAGTATTCCAGTCAGAAACCCTCTGCTCTCTGTGGTCAGCTATGACACAGGCTCATCACATCTATTAAAAACAGTCAGAACCAGACAAACAGATCCTTGAGGACAGAAGTAGGCCCAGCAGCACAAGGAATGAAGTTTGATGAATTCATGAAGGGTAGATGGAGAGAAGATTGTTCATGAAAACTGTCTGTTCAGGAAATTTCCCCTCTTCTTGGCTGCCAATGGCTTGCTCACTGCTCTCCACAAAACAAGGTGTTTTCTCCTTCCCTCTGCAGAAGCAGATGATGGAGTGGAGCAAGTGTCAGGAATAACATGCAATACTGCAGGATAACTATCAAACCCCTGCAGAATATATACTCCTTTATGAAAAACTCTTTTGAAAATACTGTAAAAATATCTATTTATT
>PYHW01009533.1:897975-915869 GCA_013186435.1 Turdus rufiventris | reverse complement strand
GAGACTTGGGACAAAAAAGAAATTATCTTTAGTTCAGGGCAGTAAGATATCACCTATGCACAGAATATGTTCAGAGTATGTTTTTGCTTATGAAGCATTAATGTTAATATGATTCTGTACATGTGCTCTTCTTAAGAATTAGTTTGAGGGAGCTGATTTAGTCCATCCATTGAATAATAAAGTAAACCCTATATGAGGAGGAAAAAAATACCAATAGCTTGGATTTAGGGTTAATTCTTTCAAGCTCCCTGTATCTTCAGTGTCTGTCAAGGTGTATGCAAGGCATACCTGTATCTGAGAAGCAAAGATTAAAGTATAAGGTCAATAGCTGTAAACAAAATGTGTTTCTTTTTATTTTCTGTTTCAGAAATGGTAGCTAAGAAGACCTGGGAAAAATTGAGAATATGTCTGCAAAAAGCAAATAAACTCCAGAGATACAATCTGTTCAAATAGAGACTGGTTAAATGTGTCACTGGTAGCAAGCACTGGAACTTTTCCAGTTCTCTACAATTTGTGGGAAAAAAATAAGATTAACCAAGAAGTTGATACTAGTATCTATGTACAAATACACAAGGACAGCAATACAGAGCCTGATCCAGAACTCAATGCAGACACAGGGTTGTAGTGATTTAGGGCAAGAAAGCAAAGAGCTTCTCTTACAATTCTGCTTCTATGTTTAACCCCAGCTGCATCAGCTGTACCGTACTCTTCTCCCAGAAAGGTTTGAAATGTTTGTGCCTTTCGTGGATAATCCCATCCAAGGTGGATGGAATGAGAGACATGCAATTTATCACCCAGAAGATGACAAGTTTGCACATGCAGATCCATGAGAGAAACACAGCAGTTCCCTGTCTACACTGCCAAATTTTGGAGTCCAATACACCTTCTGAGAGCACCAGGGCAGTGCCAGGCTCCACTGGAGCAAACTTTCCAAGAGTGCAGCTCAGTACCTAAACAAGTACCAAGTTTTTGGGCTCTGATGCATGAAAAAGACCCAATGTGTGTTAAAGTTAAGAACTTATTAGAGAGTGCCATGAACAGCTTGATGGAAGCAAGGAGACTGGGATGTGACAGCAAAGAACAGAGATGTAGTTACATTTTGCCAAAAGGATGAGCATTAGCAGATTAATGGCCACATGATAGTCTAAGTATGGTTCTTAACTACAAGGTTGAATGATATTTTCTGGAGAACAATACTCCAAGAACCAATATTTAACAAGGGGGGAAGAATAATTAATTAAACAATAGATTGCAAATGGACAGGTTGCCTGTGCTATGTCTTGGATCTTTCCAAGTTTGTGGAGTTGAATTATCTGCTTAAAATACAAGAATGTCTAGAGCAGCTGCAATCTAACATTAAAGAAACATGCATGTTGTTTTAAAAATAACATTTTCCATATTTGCAAAGCTATGCTTTCAAGGTAAACCTATTAATTTATCCTTCATCTTGTCTAGCAAACAACCTGACATCAAGTAGCCTGACATGCATGAAGCAGCCTGTACTTTTGTGGGTGGCAAATCTGTTCACTGACAAACTTCTAGAAAACCTGTCACACAGCAGGCTCTGGAGGTCCCCAAAAGCAGCAGGACAATCTGCTGCAGAGGCCTTAGCTCTAGGTGCAGAACACACCTGACCATATTGAGGGGCGTTGTTCTCTCTTGGCCAAGCATCTCTGGCGAATGGGAAGAGAGCAGGGAAGAAAATTAGAGGTGAGGATCACCATCAAAATGGATTTATTGGCAAATGCCTGTTGCAAGACAAAGAGCTACAGAGAGGCAGGAGCTCCAGAGACACCTGTGTTCACCAACTGCCTTGCCAATCACTAGAAACTCTCCATTTCCATGCCTGCAGTTCTGCATCACAACACTCAAAGCTTATTCTTGGATATACTGAGCATTTGTTGCTCTGTATTATCGCTGATAAGGTATAAAGTTGAACAGGATAACTTAATTATGTAAAAGTAGGGTTATTTTAGTTGGAAAACAAATTGGAGTATGAACAGGCTTAGTTTTCCTGTCAAAGTTCCCTTTTTTTCCTGTGCCAATCAACTTTGGGTAGAAACTACTTAAAACCTACCTCTGGATAGCAGTTGATGAAATCTATAAAACCCAAGGCTAGTGATATTAAAATATAGCAGCAGTAAAATTATGCCGAATTATGAAACCCACATATTTATGAGTCTACATGAAAACTGGGAAAGCTCTCATAGTCTCAGGAACTATCAAAAGCCATAACCACAAGAAAAGGAAAGAAAGAATCTATATATCCAAAGGTGTGTGTATGATTTTAATTTAGTATTGCAGGTTAAGCCATCCTAAACTGCTATCAAACAGTAATGACACCATTCATCATTCTTTTGACTAGAAGTAACGACAAGATTTCTAGTGCTGTGTGGGGAAACAGGAATTTTTGCTCCTCCAAAGATACTGAATTTAGATTCTCCAGATTGAAGTGAAAAACACAAAAATCATACCAAAAATCATACCAAAGGTATTTAACAGGGACATTTCTAAAAGTCAGCTTAAGTCTTCAGACATTCAGATTATTTTGATTTTTTTTTTTTTTTTTTTACTATGTAAAGAAATTCAAACTAATCTTTACCACAAAAATCCCAAATTATACCAAGTGGAACCTTCAACAATTAATCATTTACTCTTTCATTATTCCAAGTGTATACAGGAGGAAACTTATCTACATCCCTCCTCCCCAGAGAGGCTTATTTGTTCATCAGGCATTTATTTAAAAATACTCTGCTAATTCCCATGCACATTACAGATAAAAATAGATGCTTTTTATAGATTTATTTAATTCACAGATGCTATTTTAATTGGTCTCCCATACGATTGTCCCTCACTGGGAATCTGGATGGCTCTGGGGAATTGGCAGCAACTTTCAGAGCTTTTCCAGGTCAGTGAATCAGATGTAACCAGCGTCACTGGTGGCTGAGGATTAATGTGAAAAAAATAATTTGATGGCCTACATGAAATAATGATTTCACTCCAGTTGTGGTTTGACAGATTACCAGCAAAACTAATCTGTGCTCTTATGCTGTTTTTTATTTTATTTTATTTTTTTTTTAAATACACCCAGAAAATTAGCTTCTGCAAATTATCTTTCCCATTAGAGTTGAAGGCAGCCTTCAGAGTCACAAGCATGAAGCCTTTATTATCAGTTCACCTTTTTCATGACTATTTATATAGATTTCATGTTATTTTTTTTTCCAAAGTCTGTCACTTTAATGTTCTGGGAACTATTTGCCATGCTCTGCTTTAGACTAAGAAGGTGAATCTCTTTAAGCTTCATCTATTGTCCCGGGGTGGGTGGGAGGGAGAGAGAAGAGAGGAAAGGAGATGCTTGTCCTGCATTATTCCCTACAGAACCTTACTGGGGGAATTTGGAGCATCTTTCTGCAGTGATGGAGAGACTGCCTTGGGCACGTAACCTTTAAAAGGATAAAATTTGCTTTTGTAACCTTCTCCCTCATGTCCCTGCAAACATACTGCAAGTGTTAGGTTAGATTGTCAGAAAATATGTCAGACCACGTACTGGGATACAAACAGGTTAGCACAGCAGTAAGGAATTTATCCCTCATTAAATATGCCAGTAAATCCTAACTGGATTTTTGCTTCCAATTTCTGGTAAAAACAGGCTGTTTCCCACCTCACACTCCCATTTGATTAGCACATGCTTTTTTTCTAAACTCCCATTCATCATACCAACAAGGCTTCCTCAAGAACTGGCTTTTGAAACAGCAGGACTGTTAAAAGACATAGCTCAGGCCTTTGCTTAATTTTTTTTCCTTACAGAAAGAATTCACAAAGAAAACTTGCATGTGTAGTGAAATATTGTCCTCACAGGCCACAAGATCCTGCAGTCTTCAATGACTGAATGCACTGATTCAGCTAAAATTTACATATAGAACTAGGATGAACAGAAGATGCATATGTTCTTCAAATTCTTATATACTTTTCCATTATCTCATTAATTCCTACTAAACAAAACCCCAACCAAACCCAAAAACCAAGGAGATTAGTTTCTTCCCATTTACTTTGGCTCTCAGTGGTGCACCAACACAGGGATATCTGGGGCTGCTTTTCTTGTGAGGTTTGTAATGAATTGCCTCTGGTAACAAACTAATGAGGTTGTCAGAAGCTACAACAAAACAGTTTTGCAATTTATATGAGCAGGATAGGGTCTATTCAAAATATATAAAAAGGTACACAAAATCCATCTCTCCTCAGTGGTATACAGAGAAGAAAAGGCACAAACATCTTTGTTTAGTGTCATGTAAGTAAAAAGAGTAAAAAGGTAGAATGCGAAATAAAAAAATTTCCCAGGAGAAAGAAGAAAAAAATGCAGAAAGAAACCTAATGACCCATTTTGTCCATGGCAATGGAATTGGGAAGCAGTAAGCAGCTAAAGCCCAGATAGTAAGCATTTGTCTGGTTTTAAAAGCAAAATGTTTCTGCTTCCTATTCATAACTTATTCAATAGTGCTTTCTGCCAGGAAAGAGAAATTGTCTGTGCCTAAAGATTTCTTCTCTGCTTCACATACTTTGGAGATCTGGAGCTAGGAAGTTCAAATTCAATTTACAATTTATGACTCCCATGAGAAGTTTAGAAATTCAAACTCTTTCTTATTGGGGAGGAAACCAACCTTCTGTTGCTTCGCACCATAGGCAGAGGATGCTGGGCTACCTTCTGGGCCACAGTGACAGCTGATTTTCTACTTGTTTTCCTCCTGCTATTCAATGGTCAATTTGCAGCTAGCTTTATTACCTTCTGAAAGTGTCAATGGTTGGGAACAGCTGTTTGAAATCCCCAATCCCATAGAAGAATTTAAACAGGTAAACTGCTGTGCAGTAATCTAGAAATTAGTAGGTACAATACATCATCCTCTACTACGTCTGTTAGTTCTGGAAGGTGTTGGTTCAGTGCCAGCATGCAGCCAGGCTGTGCAGGAGGCTGCACACCAGAGACCCTCCTGACAGCACAACTCTGCAAACCTGGATGACAGTCCCCAGGCTTCTAGGATCTGCCTGAGCACAGAAAAAAAGCAGCAGAGAAAGAGCATTTGCTCTGACAAGGGGTCATTCTAATTACCAGGAAAAAAGTAATGTAGCGGTAGGTAATTCTCCATCAGGAACTGGTATTATGTTGATATCCAGGATGCAGTAAGATATGAACTGGTGAAACTTTTCATGGATAAGTTAAAGGTACAGCTATTTAAGTGAAGAGTACCCAGGGTTATTTTGTTAACGTAGCGAAAAATATACATGCCTTGTCACACTGTCATGGAAGCATGTATCATAGCAGAATAACTCTGTGCCAGAGTACACACACATGGTTCACAATCCACACTTATCCTGATGTGTGGAAGAACTTCAGGTCAAATGTGAGTCAGTTCTGGCTTACTGAAGCTGTCTATTTGCTCCTGGGGAGACTGGATTTAAGGCATGCAGGTTACAGAGGATACAGAGTTATGCACAAAGAACCTGTAGATCCCTAGAGAAGCACATGGCTAAATCCTCTAGGACCAAAGGGGTCAGGCCAAATAGAGTTCTAAAAGGAGGCTGGGAGCAGCCCAAGGAACACAAGCAGGACTGTGACAACACTTGACCTAGACACCTCAGCAGTGGCATTTGCAAGTGGAGATGTCTTAAGCTTGAGGTAGTCAACCTGTCCCCTCCCTTCTCCAAGCTCCCTGCTGCTGCGGCTGAGCTCAGGTGCTGCAGCTCACAGCTTCCTTCCCAAGGTAATGGACTCTGCTTTTCTCCCTCTCTCCCTATACCAGGTGCTGATGCAAAGAAGTTCAGCAGCTGCCACACGAGACACTGAGTCAATCCAGCAAGGCAGACAGCAGTGGGGTAGAATTCCCGACCAAAATGTTAGGAGTCCTTGCTTGCCAATAGGCTGTGCTGGATACACTGCAGTTGGTGGAGGACCAAAAGCATACACTGCTGAAGGAGAGGAATCCATAGGCTGCAAATATGGGGGTACAAGCAGTTCTTATTTCACAACTGAGGCATCTCTTGAAGCCAAGTTAGGGCCTGGGAACTCAGCTGAGGCTCCAAAAGGCTTGGGGGCTTACCAGCAGCAGAGCACAGCCAGAACCAGCTCTAAGGAAAAGCAGCCCAGACAGTGCTTGGTGCTGCTTGAGTGGGTGACCCTAAGAAGCAGCCCAGGTCACCTGGGCGTCTTCACAGCCATTAAATTCCACTTCCATAAAGCCAGCAGCACCACAGTAACCAGCACAGAGAGGCAGGTAGTGGAAAGGATAATTTATTTCTGGTTACGTGAATTTCCACTGTGCTGTGTAGCCAAATGTAAGTTTTGTAGAATAAATGCTACTCTCAAGGAGAGGCAGAGCTTGCAAGGAAGGGATAGGTTCATGTTCCCACCCACTGGAAGAAAGAGCCCATAATAATAGTAGGAAATTAAACGATTTGATAATTTAATTAATTATGCAATTGCCAGACTGTTTTCCAGCAATCTCTGCCAAATACCATTTACTGGCTAGAAGCAGCATCAGGCTGAATTTTGGACAGGGAAGGTGGAGTAAAATACAAAAGAAATTAGAAGTTACCAGCATATGAGGCTAAAGAAATTATGCACTTTACCTGTTATTTTCAAGTGCACGAATTCTGATTGCTCTCTCCTGGAAGCAAAATATACGCTAAGGGGTGCATCAGCGTATGTGCACACCTATAACATTTGAACACTCAGGACTTCCTCATATCCATGTGCTCATAGTGATCTTTCAGAGCACTAAGATACACAGAATATGTATCACCTGTTGCATGAGACCTGTTTTACTACATGTGACTTTGGGGACTTACTGCTCTCATCAAGCAGAAGCAGCAAAACAGTGGAGAGCAACATTTAGTCAGTAGCAATTTCATGGGTAATTGAGCTTTTCAGGTAATTTGATTTCTATTTTTTAATGCTATAAAGCATTAACCTATGCTTTAAAGAACCTGCCTGTCCTATGTCTTTCTGTCACTAAATTTATGGTCTTTCCAAGAACTGTGAAACAGGTTGTTGCTGAAATTTCTTGGCCATCACCATGGAGAGTATCATGCTCTGGAAAAGTTCAATGCCTGGCAGTGTTATGTCCCAGCAGCAGTGACTTCTTTCAAACCCACAGTTTGAAACAGCTTCCAGAAACAGAGGTAGCTCTTACATACTGATTTTAAACTCTGTTACTACTCATGTAGCTGAAGCTAACAGAGCCCCTTTTGGTGAAATATTTTTCTGTGTTTCTATTGGTTTCTTGTATTGTTTGGCAAATTATTCATTGTAAAAATAAGGAGTGCTATATAAGTAATATTTTGAGACTCCAGGTACTTCAAATGTTCATTTTTATGTTTACATGCATGACAAGCTCTTGATTTTTTTTCTTGGCAAGAAAAGTTGACTTTAACTTGAGAAAGGGGAAAAAGCCAACCTCTAGTTTGTTGCTCTAATTGCTGTGCAGAGAATCAGAGTGTGTTTAACTTGCAATAACCTGGCCAAAACCTCTCTTTCCTATAATGACTGTGACAGCAGCTAGATAAAGAAACTCAGTTTTAACCCTTGACTTGAAAACTTATTATGAGTGTTAGGGGGAAAAATGGTTCAGTTTTATTGTATTTGATTATGCTCATGGTCAAATACAACCTGATCTTCTAAGTACCCTTTTTCCTATATTTACAGAGGTGAGCACTTCCAGGAGGTACTTTATCCTATAGTAGGGTGGAGGGCGTCGTTCTCTCTGTGTAAATCAGTTTAAACTACCTCCTGACTTTGGGATTGGAAAAACAAAGTAAAATGAATACCACATATGTTTTCATATTCCACATATAGACCATACTTTGCTGGAAAATTAACAGCTAAAATCACAGGATGTGGTGAAACAACCTCATTGGTCATGACTGCTAAATATCTCAGTCCTACAATCCATGTTAAGGGAAATTTCATATGGGTGAGCAGATTAAGAGAACTTCAGATAAACACTCAGTGAGATATTGATTCTTATAAATTTAAAATAATGTCAATCATCCTTGTAAAATGCTTGGGGGCTTTTGGTTATTTTTTTGTTGGTGGTGGTGGTTTTTGTTTCTTTGGTTTGGGTTTTTTATTGTCGGTTGGTTGGTTTGGGTTTTTTTTTTATGGTTTATCCAATACTCTGTAAACTGCTAAAAATTTCTCCTAATCTAAGGTGCATAAAAACTTCAGTTGATTATCCTTATCGTTCTTCATTTAAAGGAAATATTACACAAAGTGTGAATATTTTCAGTGTAACTAAAAAAGTTTGGGGTAGCAACACTGACCAGCAAAGAGTTTACAGTAAATTCTTTGAGAAAAAAATCCATTTAACACCACTAAGGCATCGTAGACATTCCAGGGACAGATGTTCCCTGCACCACAGGGTATCCTAGGAGGCTGTTGTTAGCTAAGGAGAGCTCCTGTTTCAGGAGAAAGCAGTGAGTACTTTACATATAGGCACTTTGGAAATGTGCCTGAGTGACACACAAGAAGACCAACTCAAGTCCCAGGAGAAAGGGAAAATTAAATGTGAACAGATGGGCTAATTCAGCATTTTCAAGAGTGAAATTCAAACGTGAAAGAAATCTAGCCAGCTACAGATGACAAGGCCTGTCTCAGTTCAATCTTCAAGCTATAATAGCAGACTCTTGATTTATTTTTTTCCCTCCATCAAATTAATCTTCTTGAGGAAGCTGGCATTTCAGTGGGTTTGAAGCAGTCAAATAACCTTCCCACTCCTGGGTATTCAGTTTCCAATCAGATTTCAAGGTACCACTCACTAGACTTGTTGCTCTCAGTTTATTCAGGAAAAATCAAGCCCATCTGCACAGTTTGTTATTTATGTGTGCCAGCATCATCTGTTTGGAAAAGGTCAGGGTAGAAGAAGAAGTTTTCATAGGTCAACCTGTGAGTGCCCTACCAGAGCTACATACAGACAATGAAACAACTCATTTCAATTTTGCCAGTTTCCAAGCTGATGATCTACTGCTTTTCTAAACAGTACATTTGGATGCTTAACTGAAAAAAAATAAAAAAAATAAAAAAATAAAGAAAAGCAGAAAGAACACCCACCAAGCTCAATCTCACTTATCAAAGTTCCCAGCCACCCAAAACTCAATTACTTGTAACCTACCAGTAGCGCAGTGAACCATATAAGGTGGATTGTGGCACTGGATAACAGTAAGAAGGTGTGTGTGTGTGGCGGGAATTATTTTTTTATTTTAAAATGGGAATAACAATTTGGGTATTTTAATATCAGGGGGAAAAGAGTTTTGGGAAATCTAAAGCACCTTGCTATTTCTACTTGACATGAGCTGGGAAGTTAAAAATGTAATAAAAAAACCATTTTTCAGTATTATGACTTGTAATATTTTGAAATATATAATTTAAATTCTTATAATTTAAAATTTCAGTAGCTGTTTTTTAGATAAATTGGCTTAGTCACCCTCAAATAGATAGCAATTCCCCTGTTTAATTTTTACTTCTCTTAAAAATGCAAAGCACTGTGAATTTTGAGATAGAACAATTTTTTTTTCTTCTAGCTTTCAGCTCTGTGACTAAACTAAAACCTGCAGGTATTTCCACAAAAAGTTTTTTTTTTTTTTTATTGGGGAAAGTCAGGTGGGCAAAGCAGGAGAGGAAGAACATGAGGTAGAGGTAGCAACATTTTAAGGCTGTGACAGAACTCAAACATATTATCTGAATTCCACCAAGCATCTTGGAGCTTACTATCTTTTCAGAAAGAAAAATTAATTCTTAATGTCGTGTCATTATATTTCACCTGAAGTTTATAATCTATTCATATGGGCTCTGCTGCCATTATAGATTATTAACGCAAACCTAAAAAGCAAAAAGATCCATACTTGTTTACCCATAATGTAGTTGTTCATTATTTATTATATCTATTACCAAGGATATATTTGGTTCTGTGCTTCTTCCTTGTTTTGGATTGTTTATGGAACCAACAGATATTTTTATTCTGCTGCTGGAATAATAGATCAGCAAGGAATCAGTGGACAGGTTGAGAGCAGCTCAGTCTCTAGACAGAAAATTGCTCAAGAACCCTCTTCTATAGACTCTGGTCTGCAATGACCAGTGCCAGATGCAATTAGGGATCCCATTTATTGTCCTCATTTGAGCTCTGTGTTTACCTAGTGGCTATTGGAAGAAATTTTTAATTGACCTGAAACAGGAATCTGTGATAAATGACAGTGGGAGACTGATCTGTGCTCCAGATTCCATCATTCAACAGCGTGTGTATGCAAGCTGATCATATTTAAGAGAAAGAAAGTGAAGTGGTTTTGAAGCTAAAGGGAGCAGAGTAGCTGGTGAATTCTTGTGATCCTACTTGCTATGTGCAGACTGGGTAAGTTTCACTAAAATGTCATTCCTTCCCAGTGATTTTCCATTATACACTAGGGAGAGAAGCTGAACTCCTTCCAGGAAAGTAAGTATACTGATATAGAGAGGGATAAAAAAAGTAAATCTGGGAACCTGTGGCAACACTGCAGACACACAACTAAATTTTTGAGCAGAACAAATACATGAAATAAAAATATGTGAAGCAGAACAGCAATAAAATAGAAGATGCTGATAAGAGTCAAAACACACCTGTACTAGGAAATGCAAAATATATAAGGGAATCAGAGCTATACTGTAACAGGATGTAATTACCTTTATTGTCAAGTGCATCCCAATCTAGCAACTGCATTGTAACTCTTGCCAATAAAATTTATATTGAATCATGGAAAATGAGACATTGGTTGATAACTAAATCAAAGTATTATAAATGGGGAAATGCCACAGTAATATCTCATAAATATGGTCAAATATCTCTAGTCAAAGAGCTCTGTAGGATTACACTGCAGCTCTCCCCAGCTCAAGTTCTCAATTTCAGAGTAATAGAATTAATCCTAGAGAATTTCCAGTTTAGCTGCATAAATAAAACCACAATTCATCATAATCCACAAGTTTGCAGTTCCTTGAAAATTTGGAAATATAGGAAAAAAGTAAGAAGTCCCAAAAGTAAAAAAAAAGAAAACAACCCCAAACCTTATACATATGATCATTATTTTAGATATTTTTCAGTTAGACTGGTTTTTGGGCAAGCAATACAAAGGGAATCAAAGCAGAAGTATTTGCTGTTTAGATGAGCAGTCTTAAAAGTCCTCTCACTCTGGTTTTCCCTTTGTAAACTTTCCTGTGTCACTGGAGTTTGTGATACCTCACTTATCCAACAGGGGCAAGCTCCTTCCTCTTACAGCCTTTACAGCACAGAAGGTTTTACTAGAGCAGGGAGGGAAATTTTCTCCAGAGAAACCTTCGAATTGGCTTCAGTCAGGTTATTACAACTTAGCAATAATAATACAGACTTTTGGAAGCCAGGGTGGGGATGGGCCCTGCAAAAGCATTCTCTGGCTTTGCTTCTTTCCTTAGCCCTTAATCACCACATCACAGTGTGATCATTCTCCCTCACATTCTGCCCTCAGCTGTTCACAGTTTCCTATAAGGAACATGGCTGAGTAGAATAAAAAAACATAGGACAGTGAAGTGACTCCTTTTAGTAATAATCTCCAAAGAAAGGAGACATGGACTGGCTAAAATAAATTTTGACTCAGTTTTCCAAACCAGGACTACATACGCTTTCAGTAACCTTTCAATTTTATTGATTCAGGTCTGCTTATCTTAGAGGCCTCTTTTTTCCTAATCACATAAGAAAACTGCTTAAGCTGACAAGAGTTCTGTTTATCTTTAATAAATATTAGTAAAAGCAAAAGTAAAAAGTGGAAAAGGGGGAAGAGTATGCCCATTCTTTGTTGGAGCCCTGCAGTAATTGTATTTGCTTTCATTAATTTTGATTATATAGCAATGAGTGTAGCAGCAAGATAAATTCTCTTTGCAGGCAGAAAAGTAAATCCAGCATTGACGTCTACAGCAAAGGCAGGACCAAATCTGTCCACAGGTAAAATGGACTCAGGTTTTCTATTGAGACAGGTGGCCTTAACCTTCACTCAACTGTTTCTGCAAGTGAAAATCACATTGATTAAGGTAGATTAAATTGAAAGATGCTGCATTTTTGTTGTGAGATGGATGTTTGTTTAGAAGCAACAATATGGAGGGGTAAAAAAACCTGAGCAAGAAAATTATGCTACACAGATATTACTCTTCCACGAATTGAAAAGGAAGAAGTTGCCTGGTTTTCTGTTAGTGTTCATTAGTCTACTGGCCCATACATTATGAATGAAAGACCCCCTGAAGATTAGGAAGGGAGACAGAAGATGGAGTCTGTGCATGTGCACAGAGATTACTTATACTGAGGCTGTCACTGACCAAGGCTTCAGTGAGCCTTTAGCACAGCTGATGGTGTAAATAGAAAGACAACTAGGCTAAACTCAAAGGCCTTCCACATTAGTGTAAAAGGTATTTAGCTGGGGCAAAGGAAAGCAGAGTTGTAACACTGGATCAGACTGGGAAGTGTCATGAATGTGTTTGTCACCTCCATGGTGCAGTGATTACAAAATTAATCACAGTCAATTTTTAATCCTGAACAGTTTTGCAGTACTGATTGATAAGCCTACCTGACAATCTCTGGGCTTTGATGAGCAGATGGGTAGAGTTTTGTGATGAAGAATTAATTGATTTGTCAAAAAATACTTCACCTTACTGAGCACAGAAGGACAGACAAAGTCTGATTTACCTAACACAAAGCAAAAACTGTTCCAGTGATAAGCAAAAGGAAAATTTGCAAAATTAAATTGAAATAAATATTAATTCTAAATGGAGGACTTCATTACAATTCTAAACTCCTTACTGTGTTAAAGAATATCTTTGAAAAAGCTAAAATAAACTCAAGCATTATTTTGAAAGCAAAAAATTAAGCATAGGCTATTCAGACTATTTATGCACTCTTCTTTCCTTTCTTCCTTCCCTAAAATAAAGACCAGTTCAATAACAATTACATTTGCCAAAAGCAATGCTATTGTCAGATTAGGTCCTTTGAGAAGTTCTGATCAAAAATATCCCAAATCATTAATTTGCTTTGTTCTAGTCACTGCCACCTTTCACCAGGCTCTGAAACTCCTGCTGCCTGGAACATGCCAGCCACATTCACTCAGCTATTTATGCTTTCATTAGGAACATATCACTACAGATATATTTTCAACCCTACTACCAGCAAAGTAGTTAAAGATAAATCAGAAGAGCTATGAAACCCAAGGGAGTTAAAATTGCTAAGCTCACAAATAGTAGATTACATTCCCCAAAATCACAATCAAACATCACTGCGCTCCTGATTTCAAACAGTCCTGTTCCAGCTGTGCTCATTACTCACTATTCATCCCTTCCTTCTTTTGAAGACTTTAGGGCCTGAAATTCTCACACTGGTATTTATAACATCCCTAAGGAATACTAAGAACAGTTCCCTAACACTTAGTCCCAAGTACTGTTAGGCCAAAATCCACCTAGACAGAGCATTTCTTCTCACACATTATGCTGTTAATCTGTTATTGAAGAGACCACAAAATAATTTTTAAAGCTCCAGAGCTTCCAATCCCTAAGCATCACCTCCTAATACTCTAGATCATGATCAATAATTTTCTGTATTGCCTCCAAAATAAACCTGCACCACACCTACCCACAGCTGAAGTGCCAGAACTACTACCTAAGTTCTTTGGCTCAGGCTCATGACAGACACCCAGGAAAACTCAGGATTCAAGCTAGGTGTCTATTAACCCTGTAAAAAGCACAGTAAGACTTTAACACCTAAAAATGGATTCATAAGTCAGTACAGTGGAGGAAGAAGGGCTTGCTGGTATCTGCCTAAGCTATCTAATAAACTGAAAAAGAAGTGATTGTTTACAACTCAATGACATTTTCCTCCCTGTACCCCAAGCCTGCTGTCTTTAGAAGAAGACACTTTTGATAGGACCCACAGATCCTTTTTGCACTTAATGGCTCCTGCCAGCTCTTTCTCTCTTTTAAGCAGCACTACTGCACTGCACTCAGATTTTGGGAGAGCAATGCTGTGTTTACTCCTAACCCTTCCATCTCCTCATCTGTCTCTGACCACCCAGTTATGACCTGAAGGGCTTATTGATCCAAGACTCTTAATTCATGATCACCAGGCACACTGATCTGATATTACACACAGGGTGGGTGGCCTGTCCTTTACCCCAACAGCCGTTCCCCTTCTGAAGGAAATCACTATTCCACCATTCAGGGCAGAGGAATAGCTAACTTTGAGGCTATCAATCTAGTCAGAATGCAGTATGTTTAACCCAGCCATGCTGCCTGTGCATTTTTACAGGCTTCAAAGTTAGGTACAAAGCACAGCAGGAAATGATATTTTTACCTAAACTACACTATCATAACCTATGCACTTCTTCTTTATTACCTTAATCCTTTCAAACAAACAAACAAACCCCAAATTGCAGGCCTACAAAATTTTATTTCTGACTCTCAGCAGGCCTTAAAATTATCTTATAGAAAATTAGGCTGATGGATACTAGCCATTAGTCCTTTTTAGCATAGAAAGAACTTTTCTCATGCTGTCATGAAAAATTAACCGTATTCTTTGAAGGAAGGAAGGACTTGAATAACAATCTGCTGTCAATCAGTCACAGGCATTAAGGAACAGCAGCTGCTACTCCTTGTGCTTGAGCTCTGTTCATTGGACATTTTTTCCCAGTACCTGCACTGACAGTTCTTCACTGGATAATTTATTATCAGAGACTAATGACTAATCTATTAGCAGCCTTTCACTTCTATTTTTGGATTGTCTGATCCAGGGCACTGTTAATTATGACAAAATAATCATCTTTGCAAAAAACCTCATTACAAAAAAAAAAAAAAATGTAGATGTGATAGAATGAAGAGCAGAGATTAGGTAAATGTGATGCAACTGGTCGGGGATCAGCTCTTGAAGCATCTTCATATGCAATCATAACTTGTGGAAAAGAGCAAAGGAACTTAAAAAAAAAAAAAGAGCAGAGGAACTAAACACCAAACAGGAGCTTGCTCTTCAATGTTTCATCTTGTGAAGATGACTTTTGTTGAGCGCTTTCAGGTGGATGTTATAACCAGTGACAGTCTAGAGGATGAAAGATTTTGCCAGCAGAACCTTCACAAAAAAATAGGGATCAATGTCTAATTAGGATCATCCAGTTACAGTTAAGACTTCCGTGATGGGATTTCAGAAGGAATCTGATAACTCAATTCACCAGGGCTCCTGTGAGCCTGGGTACTGCTTATCTATCAGGGAATATGAGTGAAGAATCCATGATTCACCACAAAACAGCCAATCTTTGCCCTTGGAGAAATTTAAAAAGTAACAGCATGATCAATGAGAGACTTTTTAAATCCTGTCTCTGGGCAGAAGATGCAACAAATAACCTTCTGAGGCCCTAATAATCATATTTCTTATGAAAAAATTGGTCATTTTCTGACCTGGCCAACAGACAAAGTTCATGCTTTCCCTTCCCAATTCTCTTTCAGGCAGAGCAGGCTGCTGTTTTGGTAAATATACTTGGAAAAACTGACCCTGGATGGAGAGATTGCCATCGAGAGAGAGCTGAGGATAGGAAGTATTACTTTCTCCGTTTTGTAGACTGCCTGTTAGATGGGAAGAAGCCTCAGGGAGGAAAAAGTTAAAGCTCTTATTCACAGCTGAAGCCTTGATACCCTCTTGACCCTACCTGCCTGAAGGTAGGTACTGGCTTAAATGCATTCTTAAATCAGCAACTGGCAGAACAAATGACTCTTTTAACTCAAGGGAATGCTACAGCCAGGATTGGAATTCACGAACACAAGTTGTTGGACTATGCATCAGTGACAAATTTATCCTTTGCCTCTCTGTAGTACTGCAAGAGGGAAAAACTTGATGTTTATCTGATTTAACACAAGGCATGCTAAATACTGTACCTAAAATGGAACATATAAATGGTGGATGGAGAAGAGGGGGCAGAGAAATAGGCTGGGAGGGAGAAGAATTAGGGATGACATTTTATGTTTTTTAAAAGTCTGACCTTTTGGAAATATCACTGTGTACGTTTTAAATATTAATAAAGGCAGTAGCTGTTAGGAGGCACAGGGTTGTTGTGAGGGGGTGACCTTTTATTGAAGTAAAAGAAAATTGACAGTTTTATTAGCCATAGACAACTGCAAACAGAAGCTACAGGAAAAAAAGCAAGCAAGAAAGCTGTCACTGTAATTAGCTACATTCTGTAAATTAATCTGAGGATATCTCTGTGCCCAAACATTGCTGCAGGTCCCTCTGTATCTTAGCCTAGGCTTATCAAACAGCTTGAGAGTTAAAAAGAAAAAACATATTCCATTTCAGTTCATTAAACAGATATTGTTCCTAGGGAAAACAACCATGACACTGGGATTCTCATGATCATCACTTCTGTGTCCCACTCTGTGCCTCCTCCTCAGCTCTGAGCAAAGTGAGAGTCCTTTTCAAGCATCACCAACAGGCACTAGATCAAGGATCAGACAGGAATTAACCCAGACGTATTTTTGCTTTTCAGGACTAAATGATTAATACTTGCTTCTTCAAGCTACCTAGATTTACTCAGACTAGAATTTCGATGCTACATGACTAGGAAAGAAACAATCACTCTGATTCTTCATCCCAAACCGTTGGGGTTTTTTACTAGAAGTAAGCTGAATTAACTTCTTGTCTTCATTTTGCTAGCAGTAATCTCAAGGGTTCAGCTGTGTGTAATCCAAGGCCAGCTGATACAGCACAACTGTGTAACCTTGACTCCAACTTCTGAGAAAATTGCTAAGTTGTGAGTATGAGCTGTTAAAAAACAAATCAAATAGACCTGTCCAAGTTAAGAAAAGTAAAATTGTAGGCAAAGGTAAGATTATTCAGATAAATGAGTTGCAAACTCAAGGATTTGAGAGTTAAAAAAAAAAAAAATCCCACCAACATTAAAATGTTTAAAACCCTGCAGGGAAAAAAACCACACCTAAAAGAGACCTGGAAGTTGATGGTATATCATCAAGGATCCCTGTTCCCAAGGGGAACCTTTGGATTCCTCCCCTACCTGACTGCTGACTGCCTAGCCACTTTCTTTTATCCAGGCAAGGACAACAAGGTTATGAAGAGTTAATTCAGACTTTTCAAATCCTAGTGGGAATGAGGGATCAGAGAAGGAATGAAAAACAAAGGAGAGACGTTGCTTGTCCTTGGGATATCCTTTAGTGACAAACCAGGCGCTACATAACATTTTTGCACTTCACCACCATTTTCTTAATGTGATAAGGTCTTTCACATGTTTCAGCTCCATTCAGTGTTTTTTTGCTATTACTTACAGTCCACATCACAGAAAAGGCTGGTTGATAAACTACATCTAGTGTAGTAATAGAGGGCAAAATCTGCCCTCCTTTATGTCTCATTCTGCAGAAGGCATTTCAATGCATAAGATTTACAGTTGATCTGCACCCCACAAAGCCCGCTGAATCTCTTCTTGATCATGGGCACACTACTAAAGTTAGTGGGAATGAGGAGGACTCAGAAAGAGTGACCAGCATGGGATTCACTCCAGAGGGAAAAAAGTCAGCTTTCCAGCATGTTTCAGCACAAAAAGTACATGGAACTGCTTTAGTGACTCCAGAGGAGGCCACCAAGTTAATCAGAGGGATGGAGCACCTCTGCTGTTGGGATTGTTCAGCCTGGAGAAGAGAAGGCTGAGGAGTGACCCAGTTGTGACCCAGGACCATTGTACAAGACCATGGGGAGGGACTATTTGAAAGGGCCTGCAGTGACAGGGCAAGGGGTGATGACTTTAAACTGGCAGAGGGCAGGTTTAAGTAGGATATTAGGAAAAAATTCTTTCCTGTGAGAGTGATGAGGACTGGC
>PYHW01009533.1:847924-890759 GCA_013186435.1 Turdus rufiventris | reverse complement strand
GCTTATAATCATGAATTTACTGTACTTTATCTTTGGTCTACTAGAACAGAGGGAATAGGGCACACTTTAGGGAACTCTTGAGGACAGCACTGCATCTATGGAGAGCTGATATACTGACAAAGCCCAGGCAGAGGTAATGGATGTTTGGTTCCCAATTCAATAACACAGTTAATTGTTCATATGCAGCAATGGTCGATTCCAGACAGTTTCAAATCAGTGGGTGCAGATCAAACTGAAACCTGGGCTAGAGCTGAGCTGCTCTCTGTACACAGCCCCTACTGAAAGGTATGGGAACATGCATTTGGATTTGGATTTTGGGTCAATGGATAAAGCATGCATCTGCATGTGATACACAGCTATTTCCTCCTCCCACAGAGCCCTTTACCATACTTTACTCAACAATGAAAATGCTTTAGCCATTTTTTTTTGGCTTCTTTGGGCAGTAAACATCATATATATGTTCCACAATTAGTCAAAATCTAATTGCACTTATGCATTAGGTTCCAGTTTTAGTTGCACCACCACAAACTGTGGTAAAATTATTAACACTTCTGACAAAACTGATTTCTGGAGCTTTATTTACATGAGGGCTGTAGCACCCAAAATTCTCTATGCCTGCTCTCTGATAGAGTTCTGCATTTGGAAATCATGAGTGGGAGTTTAAAATAGGTTCAGCATGCAGCTCACACTGTTCTCATCTCTGACATCCATATGTGGTTTGGACAATGTGGACTTTTCTTTGAAAGGCCTCACTCCATTTTGCAAAATAATGTTCTACATTTGCTGCTATTAAGGCTCTACAAGTTGCAGAGCTTTAAGATGTCACTAAACACAATAAACAATGATATAACAGCCTGATGGCTAAATAGACGCATACAGGATCAAATATTTGCCACACAAGCAATCAAACAAATTGATAAACACGAAGAAAATGATTATAGAACCATAAATATTATATTATTAACCAGCAATCTGCATATCTGCCTCCAATTAAGGCCTAGAACGGAGATGCGAGTCAGTTGAACTTAATTACTGGCATAACACTTTGTTGATTAGAAATGCAGTAACAGTCATTGCTTCTACTCCATTTATACAAGGCCCATAATAATAAGCCAAGGGATGTCAGTCACTGCTTTCCTGTCAGTAGTTTCTGCTGCAGCAATAGCTGCTGATGTAAATGCACTCCTCCACCCATGTCACTCAGCTCAGTAATTGCCTTTCCACTCACATAAAGAAAACAATTTCCAGCTTTGATGGGATTTGGTTGGCTATGTGAAACTGCTCCTGCAATCTCTGCAGCAAGGTGTTAGGTGGGTTACTTTGGTGGATCATAGCACGAAACTAATCTTTAAGGAAGCAGGTGGAAAGCGAGAGAGGCTTATATGCTGGTAAGGTGCTAGGAAAATGGTGCTTTCCACATGATCAACAAAAGGGAAGTGTTCAATAAGGTGGAACTGAGACAAGAAGAAGGCAGAAGCAAAGGGAAGAAAATTGCATTGCTATTTTCATACCATCAAGAACGTCTCTTAGTTCAGCACATCTTTTAGAAGCTCTTATATAACCATATATCCTTATTTCACACAGCATAGGTAGCTGGCCAGCAGACCAATTTCAGCTTGCTTCATATTTGGTCCTCCCCACAAACTGCACCCTTGTCACCTCATTCCCTGAATCTGCAGATGGTAAGAGTTTTCCTCTCAGGATGTGACATGCAGCATTCTTCTCACTTGACCACCTCATCCTAGAAAGAGGTCACTCAGTGTTTGACATTTCATTCTGCTTCTCACCCAAGGTGAGCCCACAGTCCAGCTTCAGGTTTTCCTGGGACACCTGGAAATCAAGTTCTTTATGAACTCACATGCCTCTGCATGATCCCAGTTTGACTTAGGAGAAGGACATGTGCAAGGACAACCTCTAGGATGGTAAGCAACAACTCACCTTGTCTGCTTGCTATCACAGCCAGAACTTGCAGCAACAGAGACATGGCTTTCTTCTCCACTGCCCTTTGCCTCCCAGGTGGATTTATACTGAGGTTTTTATGGACAGGTATAAGAAACAATCTATTAATATCTCTCAGTTATAATGATTCAAAATTTTATCAGAAATACAATTTGTGAGGAGCAAGTTGAGGACAGGGTAAATGGAAAGATTTACAGAAAAGTGTGTTTCAAGACTGCTTTTGGATGGAAAGCCATATCAAGAGCAGGATAAGGAGGCTTAAAATTGAAGGAAAAATGTAACTGTCCCACAGTATCAGCCAGAAAACATCTCTAGTGTTATGATTCAAATTTTCCCTGGCAGGAATGAAACAGACAAGCTATCCATGAATAGACACAGGAGCTTTCCTTTTACATTTGCTAAAGAGCCAGAGTGAAGCATTATGTATAATTTATGCAAATTATTATAATTTACACAGTTTTTTCCAACAGAAAAATAAAGCACCGTTTACTGAAGCCCCAGAAATTGAGGACACCAGAAATACCAGGGAGTATGGGGGCTGACCACCAGACATGCACATTCCAACAGGGGATTTGTTCTAATATCTGACAGGAAAAAACATTATGAGCAAACCCATCTATTTCAGTTGTTCCCAATGAAGTTCTGGGTTTATTTGCTATCTGCTGCTTTAGTATTTGCTATAGCTATCCCAAAATCCTCTGTCAGGACTAGGATTCATTGTCTTCAGTAAACTTTCTATTTCTGAGCACTCTCCTGAAAGGGATGAATCATGAAGATCCTAAATGCACCAGGCTCCTCATCCCTTCATAACCTTGTCTATATCTTAACTGCAGCACAAACTTTTAGCAAGTAAAAATATATTAAGTTAATGGAAAAAGCCCTTTCATTCTTAGCCCAAATGGTTCTACTTCAATTGCAGTATATTTCATCACAGTAATATGCTCTGGCAGTTCAAGGAGGTAAAGAAGGCTTATTTGCTTCAGGGGTACATAAAATCTAATCCTTTGATTGATTATAGCACTTTTTCATATAGGAAAACTTGGATATACACAAACCATGGATTTAAGGAAACTAAAGCTCACAGATTCTCCTTCTACCCCAACAGAAAGCACAATAACTATTCTTACCTTCAGAAAAGGCATGACAGCTCTTGATGCCCATCTTCAGAAGTACCCAAAACCTGCAAAGCTGTCAGGATTTACACCTTCGTGAATTACAGAATAGCACAAAAGTAATATTTAAGGATTAATTAAAAAAAAACCCCACAGAATAAAGTCCTTAATAGTATTATTCTTTCATCGTTTTATGTTTTTAATATTTAGGAAAAAAACCCAAACAAACAAAACCAAATTTTAAAACAAAACCCCTCCTTGGCAGGTAGCCTGACTTTGTATTGATCACTTCTTGTTCTTCACATATGGTGAAGTGTTATTTTTAATGCTGACTGCACACTAAATAGAGAGATACACACAGGGTATATCCAAAATAACCCAGTGTTAGAGTTTCCTGCAAATGAGATTGCCAGCAGTACCCCAGAGTGGATTTGTGCCCTATTTTTGGTACTTTGTATTTCTTTAGCATAGCATTCCTTAAAACCAATAAATAAACATAAAATCTACAAGCTTAAAATACAATCTGGGCAAAACCAACTCACAAAATACAAGGAACTGCTGAGGCAGAATTTAAAGTGTGATCACAAATTTAAGACCGTTTCCTACACATGCTACTCTCTTCAAAGTTTTCAATTAATCTCTTGCAGTCTATTCCCATTCTCTCCAGCTTTCTATTATTTTCCTTATATTTATTTTCCCTTCCACTCAAAAGCCACTTTCCTATTTTCTTATTTGAAATATGAAAAAAGAAATAAATTTTGTAGAATCGCTATGTAGACAGATAAGAAACTACTGCATATTTCAAAGAGAAAGTTTCACCCTCAGTATATTGAAAACTGGAATCAAATGTACACACCACTTCTGGAAAAAGCACAAGAGGCTTCCAAGCAGATTTTTCAAGCTGTAGGGATTTGTCCAGTACCTGATAAACTTGTAAAACAAAACAAAACAAAAAAACCCACCAAAAACCAAACCAGAGAGGAACAACCATAACTGATAAGTAGCACCAGTGTGATGTTCTGCAAAACCATCTTTGCACCACTTTTGATTTCACTCAGCATGCACCTTTTTGCGCTTGTGCCTTTCAAGTGCACAAAACAGAACAAGGTCTGCTCAGGAAAATAACACATTTGGAACAAAATTACAAAACCCTCATCCAAAGCCTTCACACTTCTACCAGAAAAAGCAAACCATAGGGTCAGGCCAGGAAGAAAACAAGGAAATTTACAAAAAACAGAAAGGAAAGAAACTCTTTCATTAGCATAGCAATAAATAAAAGCAATGATTACTGCAGGGACTTCAGCTTGCACGTCTCTAAGTGTTTAACCCTTGCTCCCTCTTGTGAACTCAGTTAATCCCCTCCCCTTTGTGCTTTTTCCTGTTCCTGAGGTCCCTCTTTATTAATCACCTGTCTCCATTGAAGGCTGGATAATTTAGCATTGACAGCTATTAGTCACCAGGCAACACGTGGCACCAGCTTTTACACAAGTATCTGTATTTACTCATTTATCCTTTCACTTCTCTGAGGGGAGGATCATAAAATCACCATGCTGCAGACATGAAGAAAGGGGCTCAGATAACAGAAGAGGGCACATCTCACACTCAATTAATATAAAATTTATGAATATTCATGCAAGTAACGCCTAGGCCAAGATGGAGAAGGGTGTTTTGGAGAGGAGAAATAAATGCAGCTGCTGATAAACTTTGTAAAGGCACACATGAAAGCTGTCAAAGCTGTGACTGATTGCAAGAAAAGGTGTTTCATGTGTCCCAAAAACCATTCTTAAAGCAATGTAATACAAACCTGGGGATATCTCTGTTTGGCAAAACAAACCCTGAAATCACTAAGGTGTGGCAACATGGTCACTTGTGTGGTCACCATAAAAGTGTTATGAAGCCAAAGGACATAAATGTTGTGCAAATAGACTCGTAGGATTAATAAAACATCACATAAAGGCTTCTAAATTCAGCTCACCTTATAAAGAGTGCAGGAAAAGCTCAGCCCTTCATCAACCTTCTTCACCAAGCAGAGCTGTCAGGCTTCTTGTTAAGATATCCCATTGGTTTATGTGAACATGCAACACCCACGCCAAGGCTGCAGGAGACCCTAAGGGAGCAAAGAAACTGAGATCCTTCAAGCTTTATTTGCATTCAAGCAACAAGAAAGCCCTTGTGTGCCGAAGTTAATGGAAACACTAGGATGACAGCCTACTCGGAAACCCAGCCTCATGGAGGGGGAATTTGGCTGAATTGGCCCTCTGACTTTGATAGCTGAGAGGAAAAGCCCTAAATAACAGGTAGAACAAGAGGTTGTTCTTAAAGTCACTGTAGGTTTCCTAAATGTTTGGGGATTTTTTTGCTGTGCCTGTAAGTGCTTCCAAGGTTGTAATCAAGAGCTCAAGCCTTTGTTGCTACACAATCAATTTGCTTTCTTGAGTTTACATTCTCGTTTGAACTTGCCTGCCATTGTGTGACCCTGGGGTAGCTCTGGCAAGCTGAGGTGAGTAATTCTCCCGAGGACACCAATGAAAGAAATAAAAGAAGACGAATCTGCAGAATGTCCCATCAAGAAAACTGAGTGCTCTGAAGATTGCTGTTAATCAAGATACAGCTCACAGTAAAACAAAGTATACTTTGACAGATACTTTTGAATGACTTCAGGTAGGGGAAGAGATGGTTTATGACATGAGGGAATCCCACAATGTCTCATCTTGATGTAAGCAGAACAGAGGAGCAGCGATCTGTAAGCTTGGAAGGAAATTTGACTTTCATACAGCAACCTGAATTTCAGAGAAAATTTAGGTATTCTCTAGCTCTTCAAGCTGCATTGGCAGTACTCCGTGTGTCAGTTTTAAGAGCTGCCTGATTATTAGCAGCTGTACCTGATTGTGTGCCAATTAATACAAGAACTCCCACAGTGTTAACATGAAGGGTTTCCTTTCCTCTGCTGCTCATTTTTATGCACGACTTCAAGAAAAATCTATCGATCACCCCATGCTAATACAGTCATTTATTATGATTATTAGGCTGTTATAAATCCCAGGGAACTTTGATAGATCTTACTATTTTAGATAGCGGATTTATAAGAAACATTTGGCAAATCATTTGGAGGAACAAAAATGTCCTGTCTCTAAACCACACGCCCCCAGAAGCACCAGCCACTTGTGTCTCCTTCTCCAATGTGTTACAAAATGTCCCCAGTCTCTCAGTTTTCCTTCATGTGCATCCTGGTGGACACTAATAACCACAGAGGGGCATGACTGTGCTGACTGGGAACCAATTCCAGAGGCAGATGGATCAGCCATAGGCAGGGAAGGCCTGGGGCTGCCTCCAGGTCAAACAAGGTGTACAGAAACTGCAGCTCTTGGCAGGGCAGGACACCATTTCCAAAACCAGGCAGCCACCATGGCCACCTCTGAGATTCACTCCAATAGCGCTTTCAGGAGACACCTTCTGCACGCTCCAGCAGGAACCTTTTTCTGCCTTGGAGCAAAACAAAACCAAACCCTTTGGCTGTGATTTTTCAAAAGCTCCTTAAGAGCTTATGACTGGGAGGTAGCTTAGGTCAGTCTGCTGCTTTTGAAAACTCTTCTTGTCTGTAATGTGTTTTGTATAAAACATTAATGTATAAATATTCTGACAATTAATGCTTTCTGCCTCATAGTTACTGTATGGCACAAAGAGAAATAACACCTAGAAATTACCACTGATTTACTGCTGTAAATTATTTATTCTCAGCCAGCTGGCTTGTGATGTAAATTGCTCTGTATTTAAAAGCACAGCTTTCTCCTTTGCTTGTCTCAGTTTGGGTGGGTTTTATGGTGCCTCTTTGCAAAGATCTTTTATCAGGCCAGTGATTTGCAGTTCACATAAGCCACCAGGCTCCTGCATTATGACCTTATGTTATAGATAACATAGTTTAAGATGCTGATTACTGAATGGTTCTGTGAAACAGGATGGAAAATTTTGCTGGTCTGTGAGGCTGGTTTGCTTCTCTTGAAGCATAATGAGTTTATTTTGTCATCTCCTAAAGACCAGCCATATCCTCTGCAGCACACACACACAATGTATTTTCTGCTAATCCTGTGGTTATTAAATTGTCTTGTGGTGGCAGGTATGGCTCAGAACCCAATCAGAGAAAAAAAGGTTTGAACTTAATACAGTCATGCAAGGTGTTTGTTTTTACAGGTGACACAACGATGGCTGGCCATTTCCAAATGTGGCATTATCCAGTGAAGCATAGAAAACAGCCAGACTAAACAATTCAAAACTAATAACCTTTTTGCAATATGCACTATCTCTACAAGTGAATATATTAGTGTTATTAATAATAGCCTCACATTAATGCAAAGCTGTGCTGTCACCTGCCACAGGACAGTGGATGTGTGTATGACTCCATTGGTTATTACATTAAAAGGATGCCTGGAGCTGACATTCAGTGAAGCAAGCACAAAATTTAATGCATTTAACTAAGTAAAAAAAAAAAATAAATTCAAATCATACCTGTAATTTAGTATATGTATGTTCTTCACTGTGGCAATTACCCACAAGTCCACAAAGAACAGGCTGGGGCTTGAGGCTATCAGACAGTTTATTCAAGATTATTCTTATGGATGAGAGCACTTCATGGGTTCCAAAACAAGCTTGTTCATTGCATTGCTTTCTGCTAACTGTATTTCTGCAAGATGCCCCTTTCAAGTATTTCTGGGGAGGTCTTTGAACCATGAAAAATACCAGAAAACTGACACAAGAGTGATTTAAGAATCATAGGTAAAGCAAATATGCAAAAAGTGCATTTTGTTCTGATGCTGTCTGTAGTCCTTTAATAAAGGAAAACATTTGCTCAGCCAGGAATGAATGAAAGGAAGCTGAAGGGGGAAAAAAAAGTTCAACATTATTAACGCAATTTTCCATCTTAATTTTTAGCACAAACTAAAAACATACAATCATCACCTCATAATAATCTGTGGACTCAGTTATTCTCACTTAGGTAGAGTTGCAGAAGTTTATGCTCCCAGAAATTTATGCCTGTTGCATTTACCGAAACCTGTACCCTTGCAGAGGTCTGTTCCAGATTTCTGAATAGACTATGCACCCTGGTGCGATGAGGGCATCCAAATGTGCCAGTTAGATCATTCTCAGCAATTAGAAAACAGATCCTTTGTCAGCATAGGCCAAGTCCCAGTTTCAGGTCACCACATTTCTGACACACGAGACATCTAAAATGCTGAGCTGAAGCACAATGTTTATCAATTTAAGATTCCAATGGCCCTTTTTTGGTTTGTTTATGTCTCAAAACGTTAAGTAGTAAGGAATTTGGCCCCTTACTCTCATTCTCAGGTAAGTTCTCAGTTTCTTCAGGTCAAGACAGCTGCTTTCCAGGGGTCAGTTTGTCTCACTTTTTATGGTTCAGTATGCTGAGGAGATAAGGGAATGGGTCATGAGCGTCATCAGAAACACCACATTTATTTAACCATATTTGTCACCAAAACCTCATTGCCATTGGTTTTTCCTATGCAGCAGTGTAGAACTCATAAACCTGTTCTTAAATATTGGCCAATTTTATTTGCCTGGTAATCAGCTTGGTTAATTTTGTTCTGAAATAATAACACATTTATCTGGCAAAACATTTCCTCAATAACAGCTAGTATAAGATCAGTGTTGAAAAATCTGTTTTCTTCATTACAGCTCTAAATTATGTTTTTTTTATTTAGAAAAAAAAAACACATAGAAAAGTATGGTCATATCTAACAAGTGAGATTCTAAAAGATTGTGCTTTTTGAAATTGTAGCTGGAAGTTCTAATGGCTCAGGATTGTTCCACTGAAATACACTTATGCTGGAAAAAAAATTCTTGGAATGAAAAGCTCTGCTCTTTCAGAAATGTTTGGATTTTATTTAGGAAGTGAGATCAAAATATTTTGCCTCAGGATAAGTAAACTGGTATTGCAATATTTGGTTTGTGAGACAGAGTCAAAATATTAGCATCGTTATGGCGATAACATGCAACTCTCTGACAAAACTGCTCAGCTGCAAAGGAATTTCCCACAGGTCAGTGCAAGGATTCAGTAACACAAGCCAGGATAAAGTGTTTCAGTGTGGCTCTGCAAACAGAAATTAATTTTTATGTGAAAAAGTTTAAATTACTTCACTTCAGCTTAAAAACCTGAAAGGTTGTATTTGGACACCACCATTTGAAGAGTTTCTTTGAACTTTGGGTCCAGATTTAATTTTTGTTATGTTTTATGTGGTTTTATTGTCAATATTATTATTTATTTTATAATCTTCCACAGTAAAATAAATTCTAAATTTTTGGGATTTCTAGTATCTGATCATGCTTCTCCTAATCCAATAAACTAAACAACCTTAAACATAAAGTACAGTAATTTCATGACCATAAGGCGCACCGGACTATAGGGCACACCCCCTGGGAGCTGGCACATTTTGCAACTTTGTAGATCAGATAAGGTGCACTGGACTATAAGGCGCACCATTTTCTTGCCACAAAGATCTGTGCCGTGCACAACAAAGTAACGAATTAGTAACGGAATCCCGTGATCCTGGAGTTTACTGGCATGTGCTCAAATTGGAAACAATTTTACAGATTGCTGTAGCCTTTAAACGCAGCCCCAAACATCTTCCCTGTGTGCGGGGCCCGGCACTCCCGCCCACCCCCGGCTGGCGAGGTGGGGCTTGGGGTGGCTGCGGCTCACGGCTGCCGCAGTTCGGGGCAGCCACAGCTCACACCTCAGGGTTGCCGTGGTTCAGGACCGCGGCTCAGGGCAGCATGGTGCTGGCCACTCCCTCTCTCCCTGTGCGGCTCCTGCTGGCCAGGGACTGCCCGCTCCTGCCCCACCTCAGGGCTCGGCGCTCCTGTTGCGCTGCCCCATCTTGCGGCTCGGCTCACAGCTCACAATTTTTTTGCAGCAAGGAGCTGTGCCGCGTGCAAAAAAGTAAGGAATTACTGGCAAGTGATCAGTTTGCAAACGTTTTTCAGAGATTGGTGTAGCCTTTAAACGCAGCCCCAGGTGCCCTCCCCGTGCCGCGGGCCCCGGCACTCCCAGCCGCCCACGGCACCAGCTGGCATGGCTCACGGCTCCCACCGCGCAGCCGCGGGTCCCGGCTTCCCCTGCCTGGGCAGCTGTAGATGCTGTGGGCCCAGGCACTCCCGCCCGGCACTGGCTGGTGCAGCTCAGCTTGCGGCTCGGCCACCACGGCCGCCAGCAGCTCCATCCCCCCACGCCCGGGCTGCAGCCGCCGGCGGCTCCTGGTTGTCCCTGTGCCTGGGGCGGCTGAGTGGCTCCTGGTTGTCCCCAGGCCGTGGCCAGCACTGCTCGGCCGCTCCTGGTTGTCCCCGCCGCCCCTGGGGCCACTCGGCGGCTCCTCATCCCCGCCGTTCCTGGGACCACATGGCAGCTCCTGGCTTCTTCTTCCCCCGGGGCTGGGGCCAGCGCTGGCTCCCTCCCTCCCCACGTGGCTCCTGCCGGCCATGGCTGCCCGCTCCTGCCCCCACCTTGCGACTCAGCGCTCCCACAGCACCGCCCCCCCATTGCAGCTCACACTTCCAGGGTGGCAAATGTCGCAACTTTGTCCATCAGATAAGGCGCACCGGACTATAAGGCGCACTTCCGGGGTCGGGGGAAAATTTTAATCCAAAGGGTGCGCCTTATAGTCGTGAAATTACTGTAAGCTAATTTGTCTGTCCCAAATACATATTCACATGACTTCAACAAGACATAAGGGATGAAAGGTAATGTTTTGTTGTTAGAGAGAAAAAAAAAGTCTGCCCATTGTTTTACCTGGCAAGAGTCTTCCAGTTTCTAAATAACATTGTATTCTGCAAAAGCTTCATGGTGTAGTATTTATTTACATTTCTTGCAAGATATGTGACCAGAAAGATGAACGTGTTGCTCTCCCTGCTATTCCTCTCACTGAGGAGAGAGGAATTGTTCTATTAGTGCTTTGAACTTCCTTTTTGGCAGATAAGGAATCCTGTTAATAAAAATAACATGTTCAAAACCACGGTTAAGGTCTGTGCTTAGGCTATGTGAGAAGTGTTTGCTGAGGACCTCAGCGCTGTGAACACACTGGGAAAGCATGGAGAGGGAATGGCACCGCTCATTCCAAACTGCCACAAAGAACACCTCAGCAAAGCTGGTGCCATCACCTGGGATTCTTAGTGAATTGAGAGCAATGATGGATTTGTCTTTACAAATAAATTGTGGGTCTGCTGGGAGACAAAACCAGCACTGAGAGATAAAAGAAACAATGTGAAGGATTCCGCTGATTGATGAATGGAAATAAAAAAAGATATTTGCCTTTACAAATAAACTGTAGGTTTGCTGATAAATGAAATTGGATATTGAAAAATGGAAGGAGCAATTGGGAAAAACAATTAATTCTATAAGAATCAAAAATTAAAAGGGAGGGTTATATATTAGAGGGGAATCTCAGGTATCAGGCGTTCCAGGAAGTCTGTGCCTCTCAAGTACCTCAGCCAATGGGGAAAGAGAGAGGGAAATGTGGCTGGGGAATTAGGATAAAAAGGAGGCTGCATCCTCCAAAAATTCAAGAGACCCTCATGGCCTCTGCCTTTACTTGAATAAAGTAAAAGGATTCCTCTGTCTCCTTTTTGGACATAAACCTCTGGTGTTCGTGGATTAATTTTCCTGACAGTTACTGAACTCTAGAAAAAGCCACAGCACGGAGAAGTGGAAAAAACCTGCTGCTTTATTATGTGGCAATATTACCTGACTGGGTGGTGAAGGCTTGAAGAGGCCAAGGCGCTGTGAGGCTCCGTGAGGGGAGGCGGTGGCCATTTTGTGGAGGCCTTCAGGGCATGGCGGCTCCCACATCCCTCCCTCTGCTGTCCCTGCTGCATTCCCACCTGTAAAGATGGTGTCTGCACCACTTCGTTAGTGGCTTGTCTGCATGTTCCTCTCTCTTCACTCAGAGTCAGGATATTCTCGTGTTTGGGCTTGGTTGTTTATTAAATCGTATCTAAAGTACAGAGAGCTCTGCAACACTTCCAGTTACCATCTAAAAGTGAGCAAAATGGAGGCCTGAATCTAGCTAGTTACAAGGTCTTTTAAAGTTAAACAGTGTAATGAAGAATTGACACTTATATTATTTATATTTTTGACCCAATAGCCAAACTCCTGTGACCTTCAGTGCAGCACTATCCAACAGGAAACTACTGCCTGAAATCATGAGGAAGAAGGAGGAAGAAGGCAGAAAGAAACAACATCCAAAATCCTCCATCTTGTCCCATACTCTAATAGTACTATATTCTAAAAACCCCAGCTTTAAAACCCTTCACCATGTGAAGTCACACACTTTTATTTAAACTACACACCCATGACTTTAACTCCATCCCTCAGATTTGGAGCCTTCTCCAAGGCCTCAGGTCAAAAGTACTGTTCTCCAGGGGGTCAGTGTCAGAAAGCTCAAAAATCCCAGGTTTCTGGGATCCAGCACCCACTGCCAATTCCAATAGCTATGGGGCAATGCCAGGAGCAAAAATATCTCAGAAAACTGGCAAAACACTTTTCCTAGGCTGGAACCAGGGCAGCCATACTGAGGATAGCCACAGGTGCTGGCTGCCATCACCTCAGGCTCAGGTGGGAATTATTTTATGTCATTCCACTCTAATTAATTTCCCAAGCTACAACCATTGAAATGCAGAATGAAAATAGGGCAAATTATAATTGATAGACAAACAGTAGATCAGTAGATCAGGGGCAGATACATTCCACAAATTTATTTTATAAATTTTGGGTTTTCTTTTTGTTTGTTTGTTTGTTTGTTTGTTTGTTTGTTTTTGTTTTGTTTTGTTTTCTTGTATAATTTTATTTTAAACACCAGTTCAATTTCTCATTTCCATGCTTCCCAACACATCCTTCCCTATTACTCCACTAATAAGCTTTGCCACTCTGGTTTTGTCCCCTCCATTTGCCCAGCATGATCAATGTTCCAATGTCTCACATTAGTATTGCTGATACCAACATAGGTACCAAGAGCAGGCAACAGCCTCATCATTTAGCCTGCACTGAAAGATGGGAAAAGTTCAGTTCTGGGTAAGTTTTCTTGCTCCTTGCTGTAATAACTACTGTCACTAAAACAATAAAATTTTATATCATTTTTATTGCATCCATCCAAGGGAATTATAGGCAGAGCAGTGGCTTGCAGAGCAGATGTGTGAAGCTGCAGACAGAATTCCATCTGTTTCCTTTTGCCACAAATTGTTTTGTATAGATCCCTGTTGACTAGGAAATTTAACATTCTGTCACCGTACATCACATTTGTAATAAAATCATCATTAAACAAACACATTATCCCCTTCTACTCTCCTCCCCCTTTTCTTTTTCTAATAACAAACTGACTTTATTTTCTCTCCATCTCCTTCCTTATCGCTCCCCAAAATAGATTTTTCTTTTGGCTCCAGTTTTACTTGGAGCTGGACCAAGTCCAAAAGTTTGATGTCGGCTTTTACAGCAGTCCTGAGAGTACAGGGAAGGTGGGGAAATGTCAGTATGACACTTTCCACTAAATCAAAACATATTTGTCACTGTATTTATTTTTTTCCCACCCAAACCCTGCTTTCTATGAGCAGAAGATAATTAAGTCTCCATCCAGATCCAGATATGGAATTGAAAAGAAAAGCTGTCTCTGAGCTGCAGAAAGTTGCCTACAGCACTTAATCTCCAGGCTGGGGTGATGCCCTGCTTTTGCTGCAGCTGTGAGTGCTTTGCAACCTCCTCCTTCCCTGGGTCACTGCAGCTACTACAGTTTTTGGGGCTGTGGAATAAACCAGCTTCTGGCTGCTGATAAACAGAAAGCAGAGGCCTCTGAAAGCACATTGCAACCAAAACCAATCTGATTTTGCTCACCTTCCTACAAGAGAGAGAGGGGTGTGTTGATGTAACATAAATCCTGCAAGGTAACACATATCTTTGGGAAACACATGTTTCCTGAAGGATGGGGCCACGCCAGCTTCAGCTGCTCTGCTTCTTGGGGTCTTTGTCTCAGAAAGCAGAAAGGTGGACTCCGCCTGTGCCATCTCACATGGAACAAAACCATACAGGACTGCTCGGAGCCATGGCTGTACATCTTTCCCCAAACCAGCCATTCTCACAGAGAGGCACTGCCATACCAAATATCTGGGTACGGTGCCAAGCTGGGAACACGGCTGACACATAATACAATAATGAGGGGAAACTGATGGGATTATGACTGAAAATCACAACAGTAATAAAAATGACAGAAGGAGTCACAAGCCCTTTAAGGGGTTCTGCCTTATTTGCATTTTCTTATGTTGCTTGGAAAACTTAATGAAGTTTATCTTCTGTCATTAAGATAAACCAGCTCTGTGGTGGTGCTGTCAGAGCTTCACTAATTAAAAGTCAGCCTCCAAGTGCTTAAAGCTTGTCTATACTTGAAAATTAATTAAATTTGAGGTAGCGTATACATTTAATTTGCAGAAGCTATATCACCTAAATTAGGATATCTATTTTATAGTCAGGATTCCTCTGAACTTGGCTCAAATTGAAACTGAGCATTTGCTTCCTTTCCTGAAACATCCTGAATCCTGTGTATAAGGCAGGATTCAGGGGTACCCCTTGCTAAGTATCCCCATGCACAGACAAAACTTAGGAGGGCTGATCTACAGCAGTTTCCTTTCTGAATGCTTTTCCTTGCCTTGTGCCCCATCAGCTGGGATAAGGCTGCAAGCAACAGATGATGCATGGCTGCAAACCATGTGCTAAACTGATATAGGTTGTAGTTATCAAATTTGTATGGACCTGTAGTGATTATGCAAGGCTGCTATTATAAAGCCTAAATAAGAGAACTTAAACCTGGACTAAAACCTTCCTAAAAAACCAAAAATATTTTCTTAGTATTTTTATTAACAAGAAAGTTTGGAATAGAGAAAATATACTATTAATATTTGGGATTGCTTTTCTGTATGTGCATTATATGAATACAATTATCAACCAATTTAAGAAATTAATAGAAAATGAACACTAGGTAATATAAAAAGAATTCTGTTACCATCAAGGGTGTTTTTCCAATTAAATTCCAAGGGCTTACAGCATCCAAGACGTGGGAATTTTAGAATATCTGAAGAGCACAAAGAAAAGTTCCTAGTCCTCCTCCCTCTCAAATCCTTCTCTCTCAGATATGTGTTCAAGACTGAAAGTTTTCCTAATACTTGCTAGTGGAATAGATCCGAGACAAAGACTACAGAGCAATGCAGCGTCCACAGCTTGACCCTTGTCACTAATCTGAATGATGTACAAAGGGTAGAAAGGTGCTAATTGAAAGGAAAGGCTGTACACACTCAAAGGAATGCAAGTAAGGGAAAACAAATGCTATTTCAGGTGCTGTTTTTCAGATCTCTTTGTAGAGCTCACAGACCATATCGTAGCTCCAGGCTGGTCTTTAGGAGTCTGGCAAATCCAGACAGGAAAACAAGTGAAATTGGGAGTTTAAATCAGGATCTTAAACAATGAATGATTTATCACCCTTGTGAGGGAAATGATCATGATGATGATCTCATCCATTTAAAGCAGAGATTCTGGAGAATGTTGAAGGAAAATGGGAGATGGGGAACCATGTCTAGAAAAAGTGTTTGTCATATGAAAATAAACAATTTGACAGTCCTTGAAAGGATGTCTGACCCTTCAGCTTCACCCATTTGACCAGGTGAAAACGTCATTTTCCCTCTTCTACATGGAAGGGAAAGGAAAAGGGACTTTCCTTGCTGTTAAATACTAAACTCTTTAATCACAATCATCATCTATTCTCTACATGATTGAGCCAATTCTTTACTTGGTGCCATCTATATTTGGTAGGAATCCTCCAGCATTCTTTGTTGGATGTCTGCAATGGATTCCCCCTGAGTAATTGACTGATGGTTCCAACAGTGTCACCTTTCTATGACAAAAATGGAAAACTCTGCTCTGGTGGGACAGTGGTAAAACAAGCCAAAATAAGAAAAATAATTCAGTCATTATTTTCTCCCAAATAATAAGAAATGGCCTCAAGTTGTTCAAAAGGGTGTTTCAATTGGCTATTAGGAAAAATTTCTTCATTGAAAGGATTGTCAAGTATTGGAACAGGCCGCCCAGGGAAGAGGCTGTCACCACTTTGGAGATAACAGATATGTAGATGTGGCACTGACGTGTTGTTTTTATGATAAGTTTGGCAGTGCTGAGTTTATGGTTGGACATAATCATCTTAGAGGTATTTTCCAACCTAAATGATTCTGTAATTATGGTGTGATATTCTCAAAGACGGATATTGAATGCTAATAAACAAAGTCCTAGAAATACCACAACAAGACAACATCCATATATCCCATTATTTTCTTTTTTTCCATCCCTTCCCTCATTTTCTTACGTTTTTCTCATAAAAGATGTTTATTACCCTGGATGGTCTCAGGTCGCTGTGACACTGCAGTACTGCTGGGCCTCTGATAAGTTGCTGTACCCGCAGGAAATTATATCATCCTTCTGTGAAGCTAAGAAATGTCAAGTGATGGTTGTCCTTCCTCAAAATACAACCACAAAAGTTTCCCGTGTTGTGAAATTACCTGGGGGGAGGAACACCAAATACTGGTCGCCAGAGGAAAACATTTAGGATGACTCCTGCATTTGCCAGTACCCATGTGTGGGCATGTGTACGCGGATACATGTGTGAATTCTCAGAACAAGACCTGTTTGCACTGGTTTCCAACATAACCTGAAGGATAACAGAGGATGCAATGGGCAGTGGTCATCCAGCTGGGATGAGATATTCCTCCTGCTGGTATCCAACCGCTCGCTTGAACATGAAACGCTTGGCAGAAGAAATGCACCACAGCTGGAAAGCTTGAACGAGTCAAAGCAAATAAACAATCCCAAAATTAGGTTTAAACCAGAGAATAAAAATCAAACGTCATTTGAAAGAGTACTAAAATTGGCTGGTGTCCTCGAGAGCGCTTAGTGGCTCAGCATTTCTCTGCTGCACTTCAGAAATTAAAGAGACAAACAGTCTTAGATGAAGCAATAAATAACAGATACTTTCAACACATAATTTGCATTTGAATTAACTAGGCTGGCTAAATTAATTCATCCATTATGAAAGGAGAATTTTACCGTCTATATTTTTGGGCTCCCTAGTGTGCCAAGTTAAATGGGCATTGAGGCGGGGACTACTGGCTTCCTAGAAATTGCTACAAAATTACTTTCCTCCCAATTATTATCTAGTTCACACAATTTGGAAGCCTAATGCTGATAAAAACAATTGTCCCAGGGCCTTGTCTTTTATCTTTTTGGATTGTGTGGCCGAACAGCTACAGTAGCACTTTGGGGTAATCCAGGCCTCACTCAGATTTTTGTCTGAAAAATTTTTCCGGCTTCCCATCCCAGAAGGGTTGAATCACATAACCAAAGTTATTTTGAATTCAACATAAATTTAAAATTTTTTGAGGCTGAGGGGTGATTTCTTTGCAATATTATTTGAATTGCTTCCCTGAGAAAATTTCAGATAACCTTGGAATAGATAGTTGCTGCAATATATGACAACAGGTTATTAATTATATAGCTTAGAGCATCAAGAACTAACTGGAAGAAGATATAAGCTTGGAGACATATGGAATAATCAATATATTACATTGTTCTTAATAATGCATTGTGTTTGCAACTACAAACACAAGTTATATTTTCATGAACTACACCATCAGGATTCTCAAAACCATGCTCAAAAATTCCAAAAGCATTTGAAGAAAGGGGAAAGAGAAATTCTCACCTCCCCATTGCAAACAAACAGTGGCAGGGGGGAAAGCAGCTTGTGATTCAAACCATGTTGAGGGTAGGGTCACACCCACTCCATATCAGGAGAGATACACCACATAACCTCCAAGCGCACCCCAGGCTTCCCAAGGGACACACCGTGGGCTAAGGGAGAGGATCTGAGCAGCAGGGCTTTGAGAGGAGCACGGTTCGCCAGCAAAACCAATTTAAATTACTGACACTTATGCCAGCGTCTGGAGAAAACTTGTTCTGGTTGGCGAACAGGAACAAGCAAGTGATGGATGGGCACCTGGCAGCACTGCCCTTTGCTAGTGAAGCTTTTAACACCTTCTCTGGAGTCAGAGAGGGGAGAGGAGCTTTACCACAGATCTCAATTCACACAGCCAGGTCAGGACAGGATGGATTTAGGCAGAATAGTGACACTCTCCCAAAAAACAGCTATGTTGCAAAGCAGAAGATGTGCCTGTTGCTTGCACTTTCCCAAGTTTTGTGTCCCACCTCCCAGTCTACCTTTCCCTAGAAAAACATAACTCATTCCAGCATCACTATTTTCTTCTTCAATTCTTTTTTGTAATGGAGGAAAAATCATAGCAGTCCTTGCTCTGCCATAGTATTACTCCATCAGCCCATAAGGGTTTCCTCACTCCACATGGACCATAACAGTGGTGTGAAGAGAAGCAAGAAAGAAAATAATAAATTAATGCTACACTCATTGCAATGGCACTATGATCCCCTATCCAGAGAGTTCTGGCACCAAAAACAGAGTTAGAGACATTTACACTCTTTCTTTAGATTGTCATGATGAAAAAAGCTGAATGAATTGTTGCCTACTAAAGGTACCCAAATATTTTCCACTCTCCTTCCTCACTGTCTATTGATTTCTTCTGTGCAGAAAGCAAACCACATTGCAGCAGAAAGCTGCATTTTTACAGAGAGTCCAAAGGGACTGTCTCCTTCCTGTCTGCTTACACACTGAGAAGGTGGGACTGGGCTTTGTGACAGTCTGTCCTTGCTGCCTTTGTCACTTCAATCCCAAAGACTGTGTGTACATTTCTTCAGCGTTAAAACCAAGAGGCAAGATATACTGTTCTCTAAGTCACATCCTTTAAGATATAAATCCATTTACAGAATTGCTAAGGTTTCTTCCTTTGCTCTTAGCTCCAGAGAAGATTAAAAAATTTGCATCTAAACAGAGTGAACTTGAAGACTGTAACAGGATGGGACTTCAAATACTGATTTTGTTATTAGTGTAATGTTACAGCATGAAGCATCTACTGTGTGCAGAGCGAGGATAGAAGACATCCTCTAGAGCACCTAATACCCTGGAACCTCAAAGCACAACTTTTAAAAGCTTTCACTAAACAAGGAGCATAGAAATTATCTGGGTGAATACATTTAAGTTACCTGAAATGATTGGCAAATTATTGACTCTTGCAAGGGCCATCTTTAAACCAAGAGTAAACTCTGTCTGCACTTGGGCGGAAAATGAACAGAGCAGATTGCCACTAAAGGGAGAGTTGCCTTCCCAGCCTGAGGCTGAGGGTGATAAAAGGGATGTTTAGACACATCACAGTGACAAGTCTGCATTTTAAAATTTTGGTGAGCTGATACAAATCAAGGAGTCTTGAGGGAAGTATGCAAGTACTGAGCAATTCAATATCAAAGGTAAGAACAAATAAAAGTATCTCACAAATCACAATTATGAGGACAGGCTTTCTCCAAGATTTATTCAAATTTTCAAAGATTCAGTATATGGTATATATTAAATACTATTTCTGCATTCCTTGAGCTTTATAATCGAGGGAAGAAATCCTGCATTTTCTAAGCTAATGTGAATAGGGTAGTTTTCTTCCATATCAGAAGCATTTCAGAAAATTAATTCTGTATCTCTGAAAAGGTTATTTATTCTGAGATGAGTGACAGGTGCCATAAACTTACTTGTATGTCTGTTCAGCTCAAGTGAACACAAAACAAATCAATTCAGTATGGTCAAGTGTAATTACCTGCCAGAGCAGGATCCATCATTTGTTTTTATTATTAACAATGCCACGGACACACCAAATTCAACAGCAATTTTGATTAGTGTGAGGTCATACACTGGTCTTCACTCCCAAGTGCTTCCTTCTCCTGGAGTTTATAAAATTATTAGAGTAGAATAATTTTATTAGTGTTTGTACTGTGACAGAAATTGACTTCCAGTTATGAATTAACAAATTATGAGGTCCAGTGCTAGATTAGCAGGATTAAGTTTTAGCTGGAAGGGGAAAAGGCTGTGTTTTTCTAAGATGGATGTGTTTCTAGGAGCTGGAAGTGCTCATGGGACTCTGAGGCCTTAGCTCCTCTTTCTTTTCGTTGCCTCGAAGTATTTTTTTAATATATAAAGAATACACACATTGTGGGTGAACTCTTTCACTAAGCTCTGAGCTCCTGTGGTTATAAAAGACTTCAACACTTATTGCTAAGCTCTAAGTGTTGTTTTAACGACCTAAAAGTTGCACCTCAACAATTTATGGATGAATAAATTGGTGGATGAAGAAATCTTCACTTTTAAAATAAGTTTGTCCTTCTTTCATGACACTAGTTAATAGAAAATGACATTAACTTCCCAATAAGCTCCGTGCTACACTAAGAGCTCATTAATATTACTCTAGATTGGGTTTTCTCCTCCCTTTTTGGTATGATACAGTTTGGGGAATCCTGGATATTTTAACCCAGATGTTTTTTAATCTCTTCAATAAAATGAGAACAATGAATGCTTGTAAAAAGCCAATTCAATATATATTTATGTTCCTATATGATGTTTATAAAACTCTGAGAAAAAAGAGAAAGGTTACAGATTACAAAATTATTGATGGAAACCAGCCAAAAAGTTCAGCCAAATTAGGCTAATATTTACAATATGCACACAATAGTCAATAAAAAAGTTAGGAAGGAACTGATCATTGCAGGAGAATTCAGAGCATCATTGTACAGATAAATTGCCTCCTAGCCTTCAGCACAGCTGTGTACACAGCGATGTTTGTGTCAGTTTTATTTTTGAATGTGATGGCAAAACTGTTCTGGTGCAGTCAAATGAAAATTAAACTATGATTTAGTAAGAAGAAAACCAATTAGAAATAAAGATAACTCACAAAGACAGAAGCATTACACCACCCAGTTAACAAATTAAGAAGGTTGACCTTGTTGGAATCATTGCTAAACCTCCCCAGCAGGCAAATTTAACTGTGTGCATCAGACTACAGTTCCCCTGAAGCCCTTCCAGGGCATCAGGAACTACTATGATTCCCAAGGAGTTCTCTAATCATGTAACTTGCCTGGGTGCTATTCAGCATAAGAGCTGTTTAAAGAACAAGGGATATAATTCTACACAATGCAGAATGCCATTTGTCTTATTTTGTGAGGTTCCTGCTGAAGTTCTGGCTCTCGAGGTAGTGCAGTCAAAATCAATTCTCACCTCCATTCATCGTGCCTCGGGGATGAATGGATGCAGCCTGTGCACCACATCCATAAGAGCTACTTCCATTATTCTCCAATCCCGCCAAACAAGTATAATTCAATTGATTTTCTCTACGCTTCCGAGAAGGTTACAAAGGACAAAGCTGTGCAAAATGAAAGACAGCAGCATCCTCCTGACAGAGCTCCAAAAGCAGCAGGAGTGGGGAGAAGCTTGGGTTACCAGAGGATGCTCACACACAGGGGTCTCTGGAGCGTGGGGACTGTAAAGATCTGTCTCCCTAAAATTCTGCCAACTGCAATGCCAAGGGAAAGTTCTTTCAGTTATGCAGTCTTTGCCTTGTATGCTGACTTCCTTTACTCACATGCTTTTATGATTTGACACAATGCATGGTGGACTTCTTCAGGGATCACTTTCTTATTTTGCTCAGCATGAGTTGATCCTAAAGTACAAGGAGCTCTTGCAAGACCCCAGGATCTTCCTATTTTTACCATTTTACTGGAAGCAACATTTTCTGTAATATAATTTTGCCGTCAGATTTAATGGGTTCACCAGAAAATATCAAGCTATGGGGAAAACACCTGTATTATCTGTATTATTTGTATTATTTATATTATTTTAAAATTCTATCAAAATACCCAAATGAAATGCTTTATTTCAAAGCCTGGATTCGAAAATGTTTTGTTTTGTTCATTATTTAAAATGTAATACTACTGGTCTTTGGGGGATAAAGTCCCAAACCAAACAACTTGCTGTTCTGAATCATGTTTTGCTTTAGATTTCAACATTTGCCACATATGGGACAAAGCACCATTTTTGTTCTGATCTACATGACAGGCTGTCATCTGAATATGAATACATCCACATGGACTTAATTGACTGTACGTACAAGGACTACATGTTCCCAAAAATTCTGCTTATTCAGTCACAATATAAAAATAGAAAAGAAAGAGCCATTCCCTGCTTTTCACTGAATTCTATGTGAGTTGTTCTAAAGTTTCTGATGTTTTTCAGATAAATAAAGCATTTCATAACTATATGAGCAACAGTGAGCAGCAAGAGGCAGAAATACATTGACCTGGAAATATAAAGATTGAAGAATTTCAGCAGAACAAAAATATGGACTTCATGGACCATTTCTGTGATGGATCCTTTTAGCTCTTCAGTTTCAGGACCTACAAGGCTTAAGGGATTTCACCTGCTACATCTATAGGTGGACTTATTCTCATATACCTTTGACTCAATTTAAAAAGGAAAGAAAAAAAAAAAAAGAAAAAAAGTCTCACATCATTTTAGGTTGTAGCACACCAGCTGAAGACAACACTGGAACACTGGCCTCCTATCTAGCTTCTTAGGTTGGACTTGATGTCCAAGGTCATTTTCCAACCTGTTTGATTCTTTGATTCTGATTCTTTCTTTAAAAGCAGCTTTATGCTGTGGCCAAAGTTTTAGTCAGGTAAGCACCTAAGGATTTAGTCTTTTCAGGCTTTGTGACTAAGTTAGAAGCCACAATATTCCTCAATATGCAATGCTGGGTTTTCTTCTGCCCTTCTGAAAGCATAACTCATGCAGGAATGAAATTAAATGCCTTGGAATCGCTAAGAAAAAAACCCCAACAATAACTCATCAAGCACATAGGCTGATATTCCTCTGACATTTAATTCCTGGCTCCCTTTGTGACATCAGCACACTCTCAAATTAAATTAGACCTGAAAGTCTTATAGTCTGATAAGTGAAGACAGCAAAAGTGAAGACAGCTCCAGGCTCAGGATGTCCTCTCCTGCTGAGGAAAAGGCCCAAAGAAGCATATGGAGGATATACACTGGTTTTGGCAGCCGAAACTCAGCCTCCTCATTTTCCATATTTGTTTCAAAGCTTTTCCTAATCTATATTTCTGCAAATATTTTTTTTCCAAAAGAAACTCCAGCTCGGGGGCGTGTGTGAAAAGATGATATAACATTTCACAGGTGTTAACAAAATAATTTTACAGATGTCACTGGTAAGAAACCGAATGTTTCTTTGATGTTTTGATGAGTGCCTATCTCTGTATTTTTCCAGCAGAGGTAGGACTCTCATTATTTCAGCGTGACCCATCTGGATTTAAAAAAAATGAGTTAAACATTTTATAACCTTTTAAAGGAAAAAAAAAAAAAGAAAAGAGGAGCTGAAAAAAGAAAAGAAAGCCTGAGCTCCCCTATGTAAGAGCTCTAGTAACAAGTCAGAGGCACAGTCATCCAAACCATGGAGAGGGGAGGAGAGAAGTGCTACCACAGGGGCTCTTCCTAAAGGCCTCCCTAAACAATTTGAGCTCTTCAGACAAACAACATGCAGTGAGACAAGGGCTAAGTTCACAACTACTTACATATTTTATATTGAGTCATAATTAGCTGCAATATATATATGCTTCACTTTAAACCAGCTATGAATAGATGAGTAAGTGCCAGGGACTGCCATCTGCTCCCTAAGCCATAATTAACTGCCTGATTACGAAATACATATATATTTATCTAATTAGTTCTAATGGCCCTGTTTTAGCTGGCTCTGCTCCAAAAATCAGGTGGAAAAGTGCTTGATGGAGAGAGGCTGGAGACATGAACAGTTCTCACAGAGGGCTCCTCCAGAGGCCAGCATGGCTCCAGTGGGAGGGCAAGAAAGGTGAGAAGGGACCCCCAAAGCAGGGAGCTGCTGGAAGGTATAACAGGACAGCACCCAGGGCATTGCTAAGCCTGCCCCTCTCTGCCTGTGCTAGCCTGGGCCACAATGCAAAGCTGGTTTTGGACCTTGTGTGTGAAGATCAGATAGTGAGAAACCAGGCAGATGAGTGCATAGACAGGCACCACGTGTCCCACCATGAGGGGACACCAACCAAATGCTGCTTCTTCAAACAGAGACCATTATTACAGTTTGATTATTTGAGCCCATATAATTCTACTGGCAACACAGTCCAGAAAGACGTTCTATGGAGATTGGGTTACTTTGCTAATTAATTCAGGAAGAAAAAATAAATTCTCTTAATATGCATTTTTTTTCCCAGTTCTCTCTGCAGTATGACCAGTGTTGCATCCACTGTTAATTTCTGGGTGAGCAGCATTAAGGCGTTGCCACAGGTCAGATTTTATCATAAATTCCACATTTGGACTGCAACTCCGACACTTCCTGCAGCATAAATACATTTAGGGCCAGATTTTAAAAGCATTTTGGATGCCAAAGGGTACATTTGACATCGATTTCCAGGGAAGCCAAGAATCCAAATGCATCAAAACCCAGCCATTCAGCCCAACCCCAGTGAATCACTCTTTATTTCCAAGGGCTGCAGACTAGCTCAGTTTTGACTTCAGATTAGAAAGCCCTATCATTATAGTAAGCATGGGACTTTTCACAGCAAACGACCATGGAAAATCTCCACAGAAGGAATAAAAAAAGATGGCCTGCAGCTTCTCCATCCCCCTTTACACACCTGATGATTTTGCAGGACCTATCTGTCAGGTTCTCTCATGAAAACCAACAGCTCACATTATTTACATCGCCTCTGGATATCTATCTTAAAGTCTGTGCTTCCTTCCTGGAAGCAGAGAGGTCGATCCATGAGTTGGGATATTAATGTGAAGCCCCCACAAAATGCACTGCTAGGGCTCCCCAGTGCATATATTGAACCAGACCTTTGGTAATTGGAGTTTATTCCCAGAGGGGAACACTCATCCATTAGTGTTCCATAGCCTTCCCCCTTTCCATAGCTGGGATTCCTGCTCAGCTCTGCTTCCCCCACACATTACAGCTGCCTGTGCACCACCATGCTGATGCCATCAGACCCATCAAGAGCTCCTGTGACATTTATACATGAGAAGAGTCCATCATCCCAGACAACATTTTCCCCAAATCCATCATCAAAGCCTGGTAAATGAAGTGTGACAGACTCATTCTCACTTAATGCCCGTGGTGGTGCCAGGTGACAGCAGGGAGGTTGATGTGACTGTCCCATAGCAGAGCAGGTACATTAATTTAGTCACACATACTCCTGTCTCTATTCCTCAGCTTTCTCCACCACCCCACGGGGTAACCAGCTGTGGATGCTATTTTTTCCAGCCTGCAGAGTTAAAAAAATACCCTCTGAAGTCCCTTTATTTCCACAGATCGGCTGAGATCCCCTGAGTCCCCAAACAGTGTGTTTGCATGTTAGTGAAGGCAGAAAAACTCTTGCCTGCTGTTCCCTTGTGTTTCTGGGGAGCTGCAGACCCCTTGAAGGTCTTGAAGAAATATTGTTGCTCTGGCACTGTGATTACAAGCTGCACAAAGCTGCTCATTGCAAGTGTTGAGTGGGAGGAGGAGGAGATCACAGCTCTTTTTTGGAGGAGATGAAAGGATGTAATTTTTCAAATGGGATCAATAAACTGAGACATCTCCCCTAAGAACCCGTTTCTTGAACACTGCTCACAGCCTCTCTCAGCCTCGTAACAAGACAACAACTGATTGAATAAGAGAATACAAATTACTGTTGTTCAAGTAAATACCCTGAAACAAGCTTAATTCTTACCTTTCTCACAGAACCCACTGGTAGTTAGCTTTTTTGGATAGTTTTATCCTACAAAATTGAGACATTTAGCAAGTTACAAAAAATTAATTACAGAAAATCTACACCATCACTGTAGGCCTGTGTCTCTGCTGAGAAACATTCAGAAACCCTTCCCTTCCGCTGCAAGCATCCTGCTCCCCATTCTTATGATAATTCATGAAATTAGAATTCCTTTCTGTAAGAACATTACTCAAAGCACTTCTACTACTCTATTAGAGCTTTGCTTCTACCAGTCCCCACACCTGACTCCTGATGGCCTCTTTCCAGAAAAGCATTTCTGTATATCCTCCTGTAGCCAAGAGAACATCTTAGTGGCTTCCTGGGAACATGTCACATGTTGGGATTCACCAGTGCACTGTGAAATTAGGGCCTACCACTTATCTCTCCAATTAACAGCACTGGGCTCCTTAATTACAAGCAAACCCAGGCAAATATTTCATGCCATTTGTTGGGGAAATGTTGTATGTTCTGTGACAACAGTTATCATCATTTTCTTGAAAATACACACACACACACACACACACACACATATATATACACACATATACATCAATTATTAAAATCTCTTTCCATTTTCAGAAACCATTTTTCTGGCCTCATAATATCAGAGGTTACAGTTTATTGAGGGTACAGGTGTCTCACCCTGAACTGAACAGTTCCACTCCTCCCAATCATCTTGAATAAAATGGAAACAGCTTCTCAGGATGGGACGGGGGGATCCCCCTGTTAATTTGCATTTTATCAGAGATTTCAATTATGCTGGCCACTGAAGCATGCAGGATTCACATGCTTCTTGCTGCTGCTGCCTCTGCAAATGGGCAAAGCCAAAGCTGTGTGCTCCCATGATCCCAATAGCTAAGCTTTTGGGGCTGTGCAAAATGCTCAGGGTCCCTCTGCATGCCCTGGCATTGAGTTGCTTTACTTTCTCTGCCAGAGTGGATGGAATCCTCTCCTTTCCAGCTGTCAACATGAACCTTACCTCTAAGAAAGGCCAGAAATTCCTCAGAGTGCTGACCAAAGTGAAACATTGCCATGTGCCTCTTTTGAAACAGATCTAAGCATAGATTTGCTTATGGAGATAACCCAACCATCCTCTACATGCACCTCAAATACCCAAATAAAAGTGAAAATAATCTCTAGTGAAAATAATCTCTAACTTTCATTTTCACCTCTCTAAATTGAAAAGACCAGAGAGGGTAGAAGCACTGACATTTACATAACCAGAGTAACAACAAGCTAACAATACATTAATTGCAACACTCTGAGCTTTGCTGTGCTTGGAAAGAGGTCACTGTGATGGCAAGAGCAGAAACCATTTCCCTTCTCACTTGCTGAAACACCTCCTGCATGGAGAAAAGGCCAACCAACACCCCCACCAGTGCCCAGCCCTGGGGTGATTTTCAGTTGGCTTTTTGTCACCTCCTTAATCCAGAACCTGGCCTCTTGACAGTGGGCAATGAGAGCCTAAGTGCTCTCAGAGAGCTCTCCTAGCAAGAGTCTTTCCTCAGTCAAAAATCTGATTACTGTGATACCTTTAGCTGTCGACATCCCTGACACCAATCACTTCTCTCATTGATCCAGCACTTCTCTGGCAAGTCTGAACCAAGGGCAAGCAGCTCTGATCTATGTACAGTGGGCACTGCAATAAGGCTTAGTGAAAAGCAAGAGATGTTAAATAAGTTTGGTATGATATTTTATTCCCTGAACCTATTAATGAGCCACAATTAAAGCTTGAGACATTCTCTGGAGCAAAATTGAAGAACCAAGGCAGGTCCAGTTGCTTGAAGCTGTGTGGCCATGAGGGCATCACACAATGTGCTACAGACAGCAGACTCTTGCTGGGAAACTGTGGTTATTCCTAAAATCTGAGGTAAAGGCTAAAACTAGGAATGACTGATGAAAATTAATTGCCCTTGCTTCACAGTCATAAACAGCTCTCATTTGCTCAAGGGAAAGACCAGGTGAATAGAGAAGCCCTGGTGCTTCCAAAGCTCAGCACCACATGAATTCCTTTTAGACCCTTTGAAAGTGGCTCAAGGCTCAGCAGGAGGAAGGGAAAAATACATTTGATGGCTGGGGCAGAGAGACTGGTGGGAAGCCACATGCCCTACTGCTGAGCAATTCCATCAGTGCTACCACGGCAATAAAATTGGGAGCACAGCAGTAAGAATGAGCTGAGATTTGTGTCTGTAGCAACTAAAAGGCTTTGCCTGAAGAAGAAGATTGGCTCCAGTGTAAAGGGAGACCCCATTTTGTAGAATTGCAGGTGTTAGCTTTTCTCCCCACTTCAATTTGCCTCCCTCTGCTGCTCTGAGTGCATACCTCCATGCTTGGCTTTTATTAACCCTGTAAAGCTGTTAGGAACCCACTCACATGAGAAATGGTAAAAGCACATCATCATTCCCACCTAAACCTAGAAACTTGAGGTAGAGCCAAATCAAAACCCAAACACAGAAGTCCAAATAAGAATGTTAGAAAAAAAAAAAATCCAGCCAAACCTACAGGCCAAAGTTCTCACTGTAACCAGATCAACACATGTCAAATTAAGAGCTATTTTACTGAAAATTTAGGTTTTTTATTTTCACCATCCCTTAAAAGAAGAGGAGAAAAGCAGTCTGGAGCCTCAGCACCAAATGACAGCCTGGAAGAAATCACCTTCACTTACAAGGCCAGTTGCCTTCTTTCTTCAATGGCAGGGAAAGGTTTGGCATCTTTTGAAGGACAGATCATGCTGCAGATACAATCCTCCTACTCACAGTAGAAAGCAGGCCAAGACAGACGTACACACCTCTGGTCCCCTGAGGTTTTCTTGCATAATAATGGAAATGAAGGATTTTTTTAAACTCAAACAGGATTTGTTTAAGGTTTTGTCTGTAGACAGTCAAAGGATTTTACTTATTCAGTCAAAAAGTTAAGCCAGTTTGTACACTGAGTTTCTATCAAATTACAAATACTCCTTTCAGAAATAAATTTATTTCAGCTATCCCACCCAAAAATATGATATCAGCTCTCGAACAATCTCTAATATTTATGTTGGACCACTGCAACTTGCTTATTCTAAATCCTAGTTTGATGAAAACTGACAGCAACTCCCAAGATACAGCTAACAAAGTGATGAGCAACACTTCCCTCCACAACAGCAACAAAGAATTTTGCTGAGTTGGGGAACTTCAAGGGAGGGGTTTTAATACAAGTGTTTGAACAGAATTAAAGGCCAAGGTCTTTCTCACACACCTTCAAGTCAGGAGGGACAGGATTTGTACCCTTCCGGCTCATAGAGGGTGTCTGTGTGTCACATGGGCAGGTTGTATACTTTAAAAGCCAGGGTCCCTTTTGTTCTTAGATAATGAAATTTGTTTCTTTAGACTAGTTATTATTAAAACAAGCTCTCTATAGAATTTGCACAGGGCTGGAGACAATTTCAGGAAAAGCACATCATTCATAGAAAGGGCACAGGCTGCAAAGCAGCCTTCTGCACTATGTTATCTTCTCATCAAATCTATAAACCAAGGGGCTGTGCTTTAGAAAATGATTGTTTGAGAAAGGGTTACACCTCAGGAAACCAAGCTGTATTACTCAGAAAGTTGGGTGTTGGTTTCAGAGTGGATTTTGTGCAGGAATCCTGCTGTTCTGCACAAAAATGATCACATTAGGAAAACATACAGAAATCTCCTAACAATACCAAGCAGTCAGTGTTTTACTATTTCAGAGGGGAGGGATTTCTTGTTCCTGATGATGAATTGTCCTCCCTATCCCAAAACTCAGGTGATCCCAGCTCATGGCTATGTAGGAATGATGCAGAGCATGGCTGTAGTGGCAGCCACAGGTATTGATAAACTGCAGGACAGTGCTGGGGCTTCACTGTCCTTCCCAGCACAGAAACCTCCTGCTGGTCTCTAGAGCAACTGGGAGGTTTTCTGTGGGCTTCCCCTCTGGAAAATTGCACTCAACAGCAATAACCTCTGGGAAATAATTGTGGGATGTGTTTTATTGGTGTCACTTTAAGCTTAACATCCAAACAACCTGATGGAGTAAAAGAGCTACAATAAATTGAAAACACTGTGAGTTTTGCCTTTACAAAACCTCTTCATTTTCATTTTTCTTTGCCTTCCTCCAGGGCAAAAGAGAAGGTCAACATTTACAAATTTCTTCAAGGAGAGAAACACTTATCTCAGTTCTCTCTTAATGCAATCCCATTGCCAAAGCTGCGGGTTAAATGAGATCAGTGACCTGTCTAATCACAAGGTGTAACTTACAGATGATGCAACTGCTCCACACTGCATCCATAAATGAGAACCTGATTCCTCTCTGCCACCAAGACAAATGCTGTTTTGTGTCCCTTCTTGCCCATGAAATTGCTGCATTCCCTGAGCTCCATGGGGACAGCAACTCCTGCTAAACCCTGTGCAAAGGTGGAGGCACTGTCCCTTTGGGTCTGCGGAGGTAAAAGCCAAATGTCCCTCACCAGCTCTGTCACTGCAGCCCAAAATTCCTGGCTTAGCCCTAATAACTAATTCAAAGTGACCACACTTTCTCACAGTGTAGAAAAGGCTTTCCCATGATAAATGTAGGAAGTGAAAACACAAAACAGGTGAGACTTGTCCATGATACAGACTCCAGTGCAGAAAGTCCTGGCCTGCCAAGAATTTGGAGAGCCCACATCAGTACACATGCCCTGCTTCTCCCACCACTTCTGAGCACAGCATCAGGTGTGGAAGAAAGGTGGAAAAAAAGAACAAAGTTGGGGAAAAGCAGTTGTTTAGGGAAGCACAGCTTGCATTTCATCTATGGTCATCCAGCAGCACACACTGTTCACTGGGAACAGCTTTGCCAGGAGAGAGCTGAGCCAGCTCCTGAACACTGTCTTTAGTTTCTGAAGAGGTCCTCATGAGTCAGGACTGCTGCACAGTTAATTCTTCTACACAAACCATTCCCACATTCATGCACATGATGCTGCCCTGTGGTTGGAGGTGAGAAGCCACCTGTGGTTTGCTTCTGTCCCTCAGAGGGCACACCCAGTGCACGCAAAGAGAACACCCAGCACATCCAATGTGGACAAGGGACACTGAACTCAGCCTGCAAACAGCTCCCAAACACCCCAAGGCTGGGGTGTTTGAAACCACAGTTGTGAAGGATGATAGCTTTAACTGCCCCAAAAGGAGTGCCCCCTCTCTGCACTGAAATCCAGCATAGAGCATCTCTGGGCTTCATCCAGAGCAGTCCAGACAGGATGTGTATTTCTGTCTGTGTGCTCACAGCTAGGATTGAATCCTTACCCATGAAAAGCATTTTTGGGTTCTCTCTGGCTTTTTTGAAAGGACCATCTCACAGTGCCTCTGCAGTCAGGGAGTGCTGGCAGAGGTAGGCACATCTTTCTGCTCTCCTCTGGCTCACAGCAAGGCAGATCAAGGGACTCAAAACCTCAGACAGAGGTTTTGTAGTTTGTGGCTGACTGAACTGGAGCCAAAGGCAGCCTTTCACTTGTCAAATTAGATCTCCCTGTGATGCTATCAAGCATTAGGGCTCCTGAAGAAAGAATAGAGCTGTGGTGACATGCACAGAACCATTTTGTTGGGTTTCACTTAGAAATGGCAAAGACGAGACAGATTTCTTAATTCCCTTTCTTTTAAATCATTCTGAAGACCAGAGTAAAGCTCTACCCCTCTTCTAAAAGACAAACACAACACCTCCATGATTTCTTGCTCCAAGGTGCACCTCTGGTGATGTACACCTTGTTTGGGAATTGCCTTGCTGGGGTGGATGTCCTGTTGTGGTTTCTTTAATCAGCAAATAACACCACCAACAAACAATACCCCTTTAAACAGCGTAAGGCTACCAAAACAAAGTCTACAAGAGCAACACCAGAATTATGACAGGCCTAGCCGGGTTTAACCAGTAAGGACATGCCACCACTTCCATCCTCTGCCCCGGATTTCCCCACTCACCTCCCCAGGTGCAGCAGGATTAGGAAATACCACACAGCTGCTCTCCCCATGTCCAGTGCCACGTTTTTGTTCTCCTGTGCTCACCCTCAGCCTGCTTCCCTTCCTCACCCATGCAGGAGTAAAAGTAAATAACTCTTACAATCAGGTTACTACAAAGACAAAGGGTGCCCTCTCCTCCTTATCTTGATCTTTGGAGATGCATCTGTCTGCCATCTCCAAAGAGCTCTCCAAAGAGCAAAGTTATCTCCAAAGAGCTCAGCCTCGGGCAGATTTTGGGCATGGAAAATGCCAGGTCAGACATGGAGAGCTGCAAAGAGCATTGAAGTCCAAGGCAGAGACAGCTAACTCCCATGTAAATCAGGAGATATCAAATTTAGCTACTTCTTACATGAAATAATAAATATTGGAAGGAAGTGTGCTTGTTTGACCAAATGTTGCCATTTTGCAGTTGATTTGAAAGCACCAAATTGAATTTGAAAATGCTATTATGAGAAAGGTTAAAAAAATAAATAAATTTGAGTAGATGTAGCCTGAGGGGCTATTTTAATTTTCTCTGGGCCAGCTTGCTCACTCCTCAGAGTCAATGTAGATCAAAAGAATAATTTATAAGCCTTAATGAGAATATTGATTTTTAAGGTTCATTCTGTTCATGAGCAGGCAGGGAAGGAGCCCTGCAGGCTGTGCTCAGAGCCTTGTTGGAGGCTACAAACCTTCCTGGGACACATGCTGGGATGGGGAAGGTACTTGGTGCTAGAGGCAGCACAGATAAACTACCAGCAAAGATAGGGATCAGTGTTTCCAAACAACTCACAGTCTAATTTGTATTTATGCAAAAGAGCCATCCAGTAACACAAATCATGGAGCAATTAACACGCAGCACTCCAGCACAACTCTTCTTGCTCCTTTTTGAACTACCCTCAATGCCATTAATGAGAGCTAATTAAATCAATCGAGTCCCTGCCGTACTGGAAGATGACTGGAGCACTATCAGATCAGCTTTCTCAGGCACTGTAAGTATCAAGATGCACATTTATCATGCTGTCCTTCCATCATACATCTGCTCTCACTGCTGCGTGTTCCATTTATCATATGTTGTCACCATCCCTATCCCCAATACATCTAGGTGTCAATTAATTCTTCCCCGTGCAGCTCTAGGAATAATCTCTGTCTTAATATCCATCCACAAGCTGTCCTTACCCAGGAGCAGCAGCGTTCAGCCACGTCCCCCAAATTATGGCTGTGGCCATAACCTCTCTGTTTCTTCATTGCAAGTTGTTAAACCCCCAAACCACCTCCATGCACTTGGGTAATTTTCAGAGGGAAGCAGCAGAGGTTTTGGTTTCTCTCTGCCTCTCTTCCCCCAGGCTTGACAGAATATTTGCAATGCAATTCACAAAATAAACTTTTCTGAGAAGAGTTTCCAGGAAAACCCCTCGAGTGGATAATTGCTGTGGACCTTCAAAATGCTTTTTATAATTGATGAACATTCAAATAACAGATTTATCTCCATGTTTTCAGTACTAGGCAATGGCATTTCTGCTATACCAGCAACCCATGTGCCTCCTGCTCCATTACCATGAGTGTGCAGGGGAAGGAAAATCTTTTTCTAAACAGGAGCATCGTCTCTCATTATATTATAACATTTGGTCTCTATTTATGTTTCAGCTCTGTCTGGCTAACTCTCCTTTTTATTTACAAATCAGCTATATTAATGTGCTTTAATTTCAACACTGGTTGTTTATTTTAGAGATGAATCAGCTGGCAAAGGGAAGAAACCCTGCCTGAACAGAAAGCAGCTCCAGCTCCAACACCGTAGACACACTTGCCCTTATCCAAAAGCAGACTTTAAATTAGTGGGGTTTTGACTTCACAGATGTACCTTGTGGCATTTTTAATGTTTTAATTATAAAAATAATGACTTGCAGGTCAGAGAAGGAGCAGATAACTAATGCAGTGTTAATTTAATGCCAGTCCTTGGCCATGGAAGTGCATCCCCTGCTTGGTCACCATGGAGAAGAGAGGTGGGGCAAGGTCTCAGGCAGAAGGACATGGAGGGAACACATGCATGAAAGCAGATCCACACTGAGAATCTGTGTGGAATCCCACTCCAAAGCCAAAACAGTTACAAAAAGAACATCTCACAAAAGTGAGTCACAAGCCAGAAATCTCCTCAAGGAGTATAAATGCCCAGGTGAATTTGCAGGTGGCTTTATCCTCGCTCTATATCCACACAAGGAGTAAAAGGCATATGAATAACTCTTATGGCTTAGTTTCTCCAAACCCAGCATTCTGACGGGAAAAAAAAAAAAAATCAAAGTAATGCTCCAAATAAACTGCCTTACTCTGGCATGAGACAGGCTGAACAGAGGATCAGTTCTTACCCCTCTGTGCAAAGGGCTTTCAGAGCCTCATCAGAACACAGCCAGGAATAATAATTTGGGTCATTACTATTAATTATTAGAACTGTATGCAGGCTCCCAGCAGAGATGAATGCCTGGGGATCCCTTTTCACCCATCATCCAGCTGTAGAAGGACCCAAGAGAGGAAATCAAGGCTTTCTATGGCAGAAGAGATGACAGCATATAATTAGGCATCACCATACAGGAGAGCAAGCAGTTTTCAGTCTCTGTGACCTCTCTGGGTACAAAGAATGACATACCTAATTCCATCCACCACTGAGCACACAAAAGTGCTGCAGAAGAGACAAGTAGAGCATTTGCCTGCTTTAGCATTGCTGCTCACAGAGCAGCAGCCAAGCCTGCCCTAGGAAAACATTCAGGAGAGCTGATCATGAAGCAGAAAATCTGAGGAAAAAAAAAAAAGTGGAAACACCAATACATTTGCAGTATTTGATTATTCTGGTTTTTGCATGTTGGCACTCTCCTTCTTGTACCTGAAAAAATTTAACTTTTGCCAATCTCAGGTTTTCTATTGTGAGAGTCATATGGAGACCGAAGCCTCATTTCTTGTGGTGATGATCACCAGGACCTGATACGCAAAAACCAAGTTCCCTGTGGTGCAACATCTCACAGACAAACTTCAATCCTGATCCCACCACGTCAGTTTGCTCGTCTAACACATCCCTGCCTCTTTGTGCTCTGCTGCAGCAATTTTAAGGCCATGGCAGACTTGCTCATCAAATAAATGCATTTGACTGCACAGGTCTGTCCAACTTCAGAGAGGATCAATCAAATTCTTTCCTTAGAGGAAGGAGTTTGATGAAATTCTTGGTTTAATCCTTCTAATATCATTTAGTTGAGTAAATTTATGTGACTAAAAGGATTCTGTCAGTTGAAGGCATTTCATCAGGCACGTGCACATAATTCTAGTGACAGAGTGATTTTTTGTCAAAAAATACTGCCTGGCACATGTACAGAAGTTTGTTTAGCAGTGAGTGAGTACACAGTAAAGGCAGGAATCAGATCAGGAAGATTACGCTGTTATAAAGAGACAAGAAGGAGAGGGAAATTATCTGTTTGGTGCCAGACTGTGGGAAGTAGTTCACATTAAAGGAAAAGGAGTTTACAAGGCAGCTTCAGCTTCCTATGGGCCTTTACCATTGGCATAAATCAAATCACTGACACTAAGCCTTGGTCACATCACATGGGGGTTTCATTTCCTACTCTGCTTTTGATCCTGCAGTCAGTAGATCTGTTTAATACGTTAATTGCAAACTCCTCTCTGGTCTTCATCCAACATTTTTTTCTGTTTATTGCTGTGTCTGGAATCAGAAATGTGTGCATAAGGCAATGGAATTCTTTTGCCTTTTGTGCAGCATCACACCTTCATCTAGTCAGCTTTGAAAAAGCACCAGCAGTCGAACTTTAGCCCCAAGGCTGAAAACCTGAGGATATTGCAAGTAAAACACTCCTGGGTCAGCAGTCACAGCATCACAGAATGGTTTGGATTAGAAGGGACCTTTCAAGGCCCTCCAGTCCAATAGGTAGGGACATTTTCCACTGAATCAGGCTGGACAGAACCCTGCAGCCTGGTCTGGAGAGTTTCCAGGGATTGGGCATCCAGCAGAAAACTGGCTGAGGTCTATGGAGCAGACAGGGAGCAGGGAGCTGGGTGTTGCAGCAAGTAATTCAGAAGTACAGGGAAAAGAAGAAAAAACAGGGAGGGACGACACAGGTGCTCAGTTCTAAGGAAGTGGAGATGCGAGGGGAGCAAGGAGCAAGGAAAGGAGTTTCTTGCAGCAAAAATGGAGTCCACAAAATAAAACCTCAAACACCACCCCCCCCCCAAAAAAAACCCCAAAAAACCACAGACCAAAACCCCACAAAAGAAGCAGTGAAGTCAACAGCAGAGAACACAGCTATTCAGCATCACCTGTGCTAAAGATGCTGGCAGGCAGAGGAAGAAGGAAATCTCAGAACAGAAGCACCAGCAGGAAGCCCCAGCTGGGGAGAGGCCAGACAGTGCACATCAGTGTTTGCACACCCATAGCAGGGTGAAGCAGCTTCTCTTGAGCCTCCAGGGTGCTACCAAAACATTTTCCTTTCCCGATCCTCCTGCTGAGTTTTCTTGAGTCTCCCAGCACTTGCCATTTCCTCACAGCAGTTCTAACTCATCTCTTTCAGCACACCCTCTCTTCGAGTTACCCTGTAAAGCTCTTCACTCCTACAGTAATTCTGAAGCCTTTGAGCAGTACTTGGGAGTTTTCAAGGGGAGCTGAAGTTTTCTGATAGGAGGAGCTTAAGCAAAAAGCCCTGTTTTTCACATCTGGCAAGGAGGCTTTACATATCTGGGGAGAAATTAAATTAGTTGCATCCTTCTCCCTCCACAGCAGCACTTCAGCTGAAGCAGTAATGAAGAAAAATCTCGCCAACTAGCCACTGGCACCCAGAATAATTTGTCTGCCATTGATCCACAGTGTGATTTACTGGGGTGGAAAATCAGGCAGAGGTCCCTCTGTAGGTTAGGGAAATCTCACCTCGTCCTTAGAGGTTCTGCTGGCCCTATCCTGCTTCCATGCCACCCTGATACTTCCCCAGCTACCCTGAGAGGGTGGCTTTACCCTGAGAGCCAGAACCACTCACCAGAGAGGAAAATCTTCAGGACTTGTGAGAAGGGGAGATTGTTCAGTTCTGTGCTCAGCTGCTGAGCCCAAGAGCCTCCAGGTTTAATCTCAGCCTGCCACAAAATGGGAAGAGATTCAGAATTCATCAAGTGATTTTTGCAGACTCTCACACCCAAACATTTGCTTTGGAGAAGGATTTGTTCTCGCTCTGCTTGCTGACATTTGCATCTCTACACCAATAATTGAAAGCTGCAGCCTCACCAAAAACACCTTGAAATTTATGACTATTGTCATCAACAGGAACTGTAAAATTAAAACCCAAGACCCTCCCTCCCATCAGTTTTTCCATCCACAAGCCCAGCTCTGCCTAAATCATGCAAAAGCCATACAAAGGAGCCGCATGCACCAACCCATAAATCCCAGCTACCCTGTCTGCCCAGCTTAATGCCAAGTGATAAAGATGCCCCAGAGTTTATGTGGCTGCCACTGCCCCCCTCCTCCCCCCTTTGTTGATTGTATACATGAATAAAACCACAATGATCTCATTTGATTCCCTTAACCAGCAAAAGTAGGAGCTGGGAGCCCCAGCTAGTGTAGCTGGATTGGCTCTCAGTGATTTAGATTGAAGCTCACTATTAGTGGATACAATTAAGATGCTGCTTCAGTTTAAAGATGAATTGGCCATGCAGCAACAAATTGTGAATGCTTACTGCTGCCATGCTGAGACAGGTAATCAGGGAATGAAGCTGTAATTGTGGCACCTCTTGTTTCGCTCCTGCTGGAGCACAGAATGAGAGATTCAATTTAACAAACAATTTGCCACACGGCTCATCCCTGCTGGGTGGGAAAGCAAAGCTTGCTGGCGAGGCTTCCTTTGAGTTCTGCTCCTTTTTAAACCTGTTACAAGCAAAACTGGCCCTTGCTCGAACCTTTGCACCACAGCAGAAAGGAAGAGGAGAAGCCCAAGAGTATTGCTGATGGCGTATTTGAGAATGTATCTTGGGCTTCATCCACAGGTGATAAAAAAAACAAACCCACATACTGGAAAGTATCTTCATCCTTTTGGTACTTTTTGGGTCTTCGAGTTGCAGCTCCTGGATGATCTTGAAGCCAATCATCCTGGCTTTGCAAGGCAAGGAGTGCAGAGATGCTCTGCTGGACTCAAAGGGTTGGCATTTAAAGGACTCAAGAGAGAATTAGAACCAGAGATCTCCTGGATCAGACTCACAGAGCAGAGCTTCCTTAGCTTTGTTTACCTCTCTTTAGGATCCATCCTTGCATACAACCACTCTCTCCAAGTTTCTAGCTCAATCTTTGCTTCTCCAACAAGGTCAGTTCCATGGAGGAGATACAGCCAGGGCTTACAAACCTTCACTGTTGTTAGTGATTCAGGACCTCACAGGTAACTCATTTAAACCCCCAAATCGCAGGGATTTGATTGTGTTTCTTTAAGGTTAAACATATATTTACGTGTTTTGAAATCTCAGAGTCAACCAGGACCAGCTGCTCTTGCCACTTTAGGATGTAGACATTGGCATCACCTCTTTTGTCAAAGGAAGGGCAAAGAAAATTGTTCTCTAATTAATAGTCTGACCTAGAAAATGAGGGCATCAGCTGTACAGACAGACCCTTTTGTTTGTAAGTTGCACAGTTTTTCCTCCTCACAACCATACAGGGATCACAGAAATCAGAAAGTACGAAGGAATGCTCAGTAAAAAAAAAAAAAAGAGCATCTTCTGTTTTCCTTCTGTCTTTTCTCTAAGTACTGCTGCTCATGGTGTGCAGAGAAGACATTTTCTGGCCTACAAGCATTATATGGGACCCAACATCAGCTGGATCCTGCTCTTCACCCTTTATCACCCTTGGAAAAGCCCCAAGGCATTCAACAGCACAATTTGATGGTACTTCAGGCAGGTGCAAATTAAAGGAGTGAAAAACTCAGCTAATTAAAATTTAGCGTTTGTTAGAGGCAAAAGCTGTGCGCTCTGACAAAGCAGGAAGCAGAGAAGCACAAATGTTTTGCAATTTGTATATGAGCAGTGCTGGGTACTTGGGGAGGATGAGGGTGATTTTGTTTTAAGGGAATGATCTGGACTTCGAGAATGCTCCTGTCCAACATCTCCCAGGCAGCAGCCAGCCTGGCCTTACTACAGAACTTTCCCTTGCCCAAATATCTTGCAAGAGACCAAGCACTGGCCCAGATAAGGTACCCATAACAGAGCAGGTACTCTGAGGCAACATGATGCCTCCGTATCAATGCTTATTAAATTGACACTATTGCAGGTGGCTTGCCCTTTTGTTACAAAAAACCGTTATTTTTTTAAACTTACTCTTAAGTAGCTAGCTCACCTCTCCAGGTGATAATTAACACATTTGACTTTATTAGAAAAACTATCCACAGGTTTCTGTTTAAAGGAGCAGAGAATGAACAGCAAGGCAGCGTTCGGATCCAACCCAGCACATATATTGAATATAAAGATTTTGCGCTATTCAAATGAATGTTTCAGGTGTGCTGATTTTGGTGTGAAGGCTGTACTTTGAGGCAGCCCCACAGTTCAAGCCCTGAGCACAAAGTGGGTTGCAGAAAAAGTTTCTGGAGTTATTTAGCAGCTGGTACTTGGTTTGTAACCCCTGCTTGGCCCTTGACAGCAGGACCTGCTCTCTGGGCAAAGCTTGAGAGCTGAGTTTAGGTCAGCAAAAGGGCACAGACAGGGCAACTCATAATGTCTCCCTCAGGCTGCCACAGGCACCTAATTCAGGTGCGGGTTACAAGAAAAAAGAGACCTCTATGTCCCAAAAGGCACCCATCTCTGATCCCCTGAGCTGGCAAGAGACAAAGACTGCAAATCTCCTTCCTTTCTGACACAGCTGGGTCATGCTCCTCTCTGCTCTACAGCCGGGCAGGGAAATCAGGCACAGTAAGGTCGAACACTCACCTTGCAAATGCTGGCATGAATACTTAATCTCTCTCCTGTGAGCAGTCTCTCCAGTTTCAATACAGCTGTAGATAAGATATTTAATCAAGGAGAGGAAAGATCTTTAACCCACTGCCTGCCTCCAAGGGGACTTGGGGGTGGGAGGCAGAGAGCACAATCCTCCACCTGCAGCACAGCTCCAGCACCAACTTGAATGTCACCACCACGATGATTTTAGTTGCACAAAGCCCTGGCAGAGCCGAGTCTTTCTGCTTTTCACACACAGGAGGTTGCAATCACATTTCCCAGCAAAGCACTCCTATTCTCCCAAGCCCCAGACACAGCAATTAATGTTCTGCAGTTCAATAAGCCATCAATTCTACCACCACAAAGGGAAAAAACTCTAAAAATACCCCCTCGAAACAGTCACACACAGTAAAAAAAAAAAAAAAACAAAACAAAAATAAAAAAACACCAAAAAAAGTCCTACCTCTCCAGGCTTCCTCTCTGCAACATGGGTGAGTTTCCAGGCTCTGCAGAGGTGCCATGTGTCTCCCACCCAGGGAAAAACTCACCTGAGGCCACTGCAGATTGGGCAACCCCAAGTCCATGCCCACCTCCAGCGCCCCCCAGCCCGGGCCAGCTACTGAGTGATTTAGGAACCCTTCCTTTTCTTCCTCCTCCTCATCAGTGAGTGGGAGCAGACACTTGAGAGGTACTGCCCCAAGCCAGCCATTGCTTCTGGAAACAGCAGGTGACCTCTTTTAGGACACCTCCTATCCAGACTCCTGCCCGCCTCCTTCCAGACACAGAGGGCTGAGCTTCCAAAAAATCACTAAAAATGGAATTTGTGCCCTAGTTAGAGCTGAGGAAAACCAGCTCCTAAGCCAAGCTGCTCGAGTTCATCATGTTGTGGGAACACAAGCCCTGTTGTTTTATAATCCTCTGGTTTTATCTTCTTGGGGCAGGAGACAAAGTTATACTGAAAACGTTGTCTACAGACATCTCGGTTTGGAAACAAATGCATATGTTACTGCACGGAATTGTCTCAGCTAAAGGAGATGGAAATGAGATCATTTAAAAGCAGAGAGCTCTCCCCTATTGTTTCAGCAGAATCATCTCTTCTACATAGCCAGGCAAGGGGCTCATTTTTGGGGAAAACAAACACATCTTTTACGATTATGGCCATTCAAAGCTGCTTCTTGCACTCTAAATTGTCGCACATGAAGGCTTCTCAGATGATGATTTAATTAAAAACACCTCCTTTCTTCAAGTTGAGACATGCAAAACCTCTGTGAATGGCTGATGGATGATTTGCTGTTACCTTGCCTGCTTTCGTTGTAATATTTTTTTTTTTCAGAATTTTAATTGCTACCATTTGAGGATTATTGATTACTTGTAATTGCTCCTTTTTCTCAGGCATCTCCCCAGTTATCTGCAGCTAAGTGATTTCTGCAAAAGACAAAAGCAGAGTGCTTCAGAACCTAATGGTTTTCCTTGGCTAAATGAACACTGATAGGTTGATACCTGGACGCTGCAGTGGCTTGAACTCTGAAAGAGGATGAGCCTGAAAATTCCTTTTCCTTAAGAAAAAACACTAACATCACCAAAAAAAATCTTTTTATACACCAGTCACATTAAATAGAAACGAGACCAATGAAGCCTTTACAGCATGGGACTCCTGAGTGCAAAGAAAAATCCCCCTCTGCCTTCCAGAGCAAGCATTCACTTCACACTGGTGCCATTCCCACAGCTCATAGCATAGAGGGATCCACAGCCACTAGATCCAGAGGAACTGGACCAAAGCTCCTAATTCTGTCTGCTCTGATCAGCCCATTAGACAAAGAGTTTTGCTCAATTTACCGGAGCTCAGCTCACTGCTTGAGCTCAAACTGCTTAGAGCTCGGATTTGCTTATGGAGGAGCTGGAGACACACAGGGCTTCTTTCCCACCCCTTTGTCTTATTTACAATCCAAATTCCATGGAAATACTTAAAACATGCAGGAGAATCACCCAGTGCAAAGCTCATTTTCCTCCTTAGGTCTTTTTCTTTGCATTTCAGGTACATTTGAAAGCTCACACATTTCAAAATACTGGGTCAAAAATGTTGTTACACAGGGACCATCAAGGGCAACAAGCATGAAGCTGCCCTTTGCTGCAGGTTTAAGGTAATGCTTTCAGTTTAGTCTGAGAATTATGATCTCAGACTACAGCAAATGATCCTGTTAGAGTTCATCTGATAATTCTGGTACCTTGGTATAAAGATAGCATGATTAAACAAAAAAAACCCACCATGCATCATTAGTTTCAGAGCAATTATTTTTAGAAACTGATCATCAGCTAAGTGGGAGCTCATTACCAGATTTTGTCTAGAAATAAGTTTTCCATAGTGAGTGCCTGCCCACAAGACTTAAATAACAAAAAGCTATGAAACATGGTGGTAAGACATTTGAGAAAATTTTTTCCCTTCATTTTTTTTCCCCCCAGTGTGCCCTGACACTGACCTGCAGCCCAGTGGGGAACACAACACCACACTTAGGTCTGTAACCAAGTACCACTGTGCCATGGGAAATCCTTCTCATCCGCAAACTGCACGAGCATCCCTCTGCCCTGGAAAATTGGAGACAAGAAGCTGGAGCAGCCAGAGGTTGCAGAAGTTAGAGAAGCTTGTCAGTGGAGAGGAAAAAAAATAAAATAACAAATGGTTCATGAGTTGACATAAGGACTGGGAGAAAACAATTCAAGGGCAAAACAGGTGCAACTTTAGCCACAAAGTGGATTTATTACTAACAGAATCAGAGGAGGATAATGAGAAGCAAAACATGCCCTTAAAACACCTTCTCCACCCTTGCTTTTCCCGCCTTCCCACCAACAGCTTAGGGAGACAGGGACTGGGGTTTGGTCAGTTAATCACTGAGATTTTCTTCTGCTGCTCCAGGAGAGACCTTCCCCTGTCAGACTGTAGGGTCCCTTCCCATGGGAGACAGTTCTCCATGAATTTCCCTGGTGTGGTTCCACTCTCATAAGCAGCAGCCAAACTGCACCTGATGGAACATGAGCCCA
>PYHW01009533.1:789145-847848 GCA_013186435.1 Turdus rufiventris | reverse complement strand
TGTTTCCCTCACATGTTCTCACCTCGTCCTCTTCTCTAGCTAGAAGCAAAAACTCCCCATGACTTTGGTTTGATTTTCTTCTTAAATATGTTATCACAGAGGCATTACCAATGTCTCTACTTGGCCCAGCTTTACCCAGCAGCACGTCCATCTTCAAAGGCATCAGGGATTTTTTCTGCCAGACATGGTGGAAATTTCCAGCAGAGGTCACAGCAGCCACTTCTGTGCCCCCCCCACCACTTCCAAAAATCAGGCTGTGCAAAATCAACACACCCCTGCACCCTGCAATGGGCTCACAGATCCAGCAAACCTTCCTCTGGCAGAACCACTTGTAAAGGATATCGCTGGAAATGCAAATGAAAGTGTAGCAGGCAGCAGGGAGACATGTGAAGGGAATCTTGGATATCTAATCTAGTTGGAAAAGACAGCTTGGGTATGCAGCTAATTGGGAGCCATGGGAAAAGCTTTCCCAGCTGCAGGCAGCAAGCAGCTCAGGGAGAAAAGAGCTACAGGTTTTCTGCAAGAAAAAAGCTGACTAAATTGAGTATAGTGTGATGGTAAATGCATTTCATCACCAAATTATATATCTATAAAAATGTACAACAGAGAAAAAAGAAAAAGGAAGTAAAGTAATTTCACGATTATAAGCCACACCATTTTGACTAAAATTTTGGTCTCAACCCCGAAGTGTGGTGTATACTCCTGAGTGGCCAATAAATGAATGAATTTTAGAAATTTGCCAACCAGGAAGTGCAAGCCCTCAGGAGCCCTGAGCTAAGCCAGAGCCCACCTGGCCCCGGTGTTGCCGGGGAAGCCCCGTGCTGAGCCCGCACAGCCCCAAGCCTGAGCCAGTAAACCCTGCGATCCTGTGATTCTGTTACCAATTGGCAACTTTGTGAAAGTTGGATGCGGATCCTCGCTGTGAACGAAAGTGCGGCTTATAATCAGGTGCAGCTTATATATGGACGAAGACTTAAACGTTGCCGACACCCGGACGTGTGGCTTACAATCAGGTATGGCTTATAATTGTGAAATTACTGTATATTTCGAGCTTTCTGGGCTTTTTTTTTTCAATTTTCTAGGGAAAATTTTCTTCCTGCCCATTGGGAGATACAGCACTGGTGGGAATGTTTTCACATAAATAATTGCCAGTAGGCTGAAGCAATTAATTTTCTTACATTTTTTTAATCAATAAAAAAGAAATTAAATACTGAGACTTATTTAGTAAAAATGATGGCCAGGAAAATGTTTTTTTGTTTCATAACAATATGATTTTTTTCTACTACACAGAAAACAATTCTTATGGGTCTACATCTGGAAAAGAGTTGTTTATTCTGCAGAAAAAGATTTACCATTAAATTTCTAGGGTGACCTTCATTATTAAATCTCTGCTCTACAGAGAGCAGGAGACACTCTGCTGGTAACTTCAGCTGCCTTTACTCTTGAGTGCTTCAGTCGCAAAAAGCAAGACTGACATCAAAACCAGGGAGAAAACCTCATGAAAGGAATGGAGAGGTTCTTCTGGGTACAGGAGTCAACTTAAAAAGCTGGACTCTTCAGTCAGTTTGAATCATGCATTTATCAACTGCAGTGACTTAAAAAATTAAGTGAGGACAGATCCCACTTGTTTTCACCAAAAAAGCAACATTTGGAAAGCTGTAACAGAGCAAAATATGACAGAGAAACAGAGGAGCAAAGAGCAGGGTTGGAAGGAAGAAGCAGAGAATTTCTCAGTGGACACCTTGAGGGCTCACTGTAAATATTATTCCTGTCCAGTTGGGGGAAGTTTCTTGAGGTGCTTTGGCAAATCATCTTTTTTTCTTGTTGTCATCAAAATATGTTTTGGTTTTGTTTGTTTGTTTGTTTGTTTGTTTGTTTGTTTTTATGTGATTCCAACTCAAAAGTTTGGTTTGAGCCCAGCTTCTTTGGAAGGAAATAATTTTTTTTTTTTTTTTTTGCCTTCAGTCAGGCCAGTGCTGGGCTAAGTGGATGGACAGTGAGTAGGGGTATTGTGCACACAGACATCAGAGAAGATAAAAGTCACTCCTGTGACTGCCATTAGGGACTTAGGGAAACTTGAGATGGTCCCACAAGCAGGGACAGGGAGGGCTTCACATTATCTCAGTGCCCAAATTAAGGGGCTGTCACAGAGTGGTTGTTGGTGTCTTCTCCCAAGGAACAAGTGATAGGACAAGAGGAAATGGTTTCAAATTCCACCAGGGCATCTTTAGATTGGATATTAGGAAAAAATTTCTTCACTGAAATGGTTGTTAAGCTTGGAACAGAGAAGGGGTGGAGTCATCAGACCTGGAGGTGTTTAAAAGCCATTTAGATGTTGTGCCTGGGGACATGAGTTAGTGGTGAGCCTGGCACTGCTGCTGGGTACTGGTTGGACTTGAAGATCTTAGGTTTCCAAGCCAAATTGTGTAAGTAAGAAGAGTGATGCAGAGCACTCACATGGAAAGCTGGCTGTACTAGACAGGCATCTATATCTGATAGATCTGATATAAATTCAGATGATGTGGACATGAAACCTGCCCCAGGTGTAACACAGGCAAGGGCACGTGTTTGGCCACCTGAATAAACAATGTGAAGCACATTCACTGCTAACTGCAAGCCTTGGCTTGCTTCACCAATATCCTGGAAGAAAAAAAATCACCTTGTGGGATGGGAGAGCAGCCACTAGGTGGGATAACAGCCTAGCAGGCAATGTGCCTGGGAGATGCGTGCACCCAGCCTTGGGCCAGCATCACTCACAGGGGTCCCACAAATAAAGCCCTGTGCTCTATGCCAAACCTGCCTTGGCCAGGGAGCAGGTTTAGGAGACGTCAACATGTCTTCAGATATTCACACATGTCCTCTATTATTGCTCTGTTCACATTCAAATGTTTTTATAGCTGTACTATCACATAGTTCCATAACTTAACTTGCCACATTTCAAACATCCTATCAGGGCTGTTTCAGAGCTTGAGCAGAAACTGCAAAACCATAGTATAAGAAATGGACAAAACACTTGAAATCAAAGAATCTGGCTTAATTTGCATTAAAGGAATTTGACCTGTAGATTTTTCTCCTATGCTTAATGGAATAAGGAAAAAAAAAGTGATAGTCTCACTTTAATATTTACAACACGTCTTTCATGCATCCTTAATGGCATCGTTTATAAAAAATGCATTAACTGTTCTGTTTTGCTGCAGGCAGGGGGGATCCTTTACAGGACAGGCAGCTTAATTTGGATCTTAACAATGACAACGTTCCACGAATTAATGTATCTGGGAGATGAACTCCAGAGCAAAGATGTAAGAGCAGGAGCTTGGCCTTTGCACATGAATATTCTTAAGGAGAAACAAGAGGTTTTTTCTCCTTACAGTTTAAAAAGTAGATCAGAAAGCTCCCCAAAAGAGCAGGAGGGAAGCCAACTGCTAAGTAGGGTGTGTAGTGACAGGACAAAAGGAAATGGTTTCAAAAGTCAGTGGGCAGAGTCAGATTAAATATCAGGAAGGAATTCTTCCCTCCGTGGCTGTCGCATCCCTGGAAGTGTTCATGGCCAGGCTGGAGCACCTTGCTTTAGTGAAAGGTGTACCTGCTTAGGGCAGGGGGGTTGGAACTGGATGGTCCTTAAAGTCCATTCCAACCCAAACCATTCCATGATGCCATGAATAGATAAAATAAGACTTGAGAAAAACCATCATCTTACCTACACACACACACTCACACACTCTTAGTTTTTCTTTCTCAGATTTTTATACTCGGAATTGTTGCATTCCCCTTATTTCTTTTTGCACAAGAAGGCTCTTTACATGAGGGTACAGAGGGACTGGGTTGTCCCAAACCCACTTACAGCCAAATCACGAACTACCCTTACATTTATTTTCTCCCAGGAGCATCTATGACACTGCAAACCTTACTTCCATTGACAGGTTGCCATAAAAAAAAAAAAAAAAGAAATTCGTACAGGCAATTAGATCCATATAACGAAAGGCCTCACACTGAGGCTTCCATCTGACTTTGCCAGGTAACAAAGTGATTTCTGCAGGCTAACCATTCAGTGATAAGTTGGGCATACATGTATGTAATACATCGTTGTGCATCCATGGTACTTTGATAACAGTGAAGATGCTCATTTGGCAGGAGGAGGCTGAAAATGCCTCTTACACGAGTTAAGGATCAAGAATCTATAACCCTGAGGAAAATGCAATAAAATATCAATAAATCCCAGGCAAATCCCAAACAAGCTGCACAAAACCAAGGCGAGCACATTTCTTCCAACCATAATCCTGTTCTGCAAAAGCAGTCTGAGCATAAAGGGGTGGTTTAAGATGTCAGGGGACTGTGAATAGATCACTCTGACTACTAAATTAAGGATGAAAAATAATTTTGGGCATCATAGCATTGACTTGCCTTCAAATGAGAGCCACCTGCCCTTGAATCTCTAATAGGAAAGATTATGGATCAGTATGGAAAGAATATTCTGGATGATCCAATGTCCCTTTCAGTATGCAGAAGAATTAATTTGATTTTTTTAGCATTTTCAAAAGGATCTTGAATTACAAAACTAAATCAAAATTATTTTTGTGTATGAAACAATAAAAATGAGAGATACCCCACTAAGCCTGGATTGCCAATCCTTGCTAGAAAACAACCAGGTATTAACAATTTTCAAATACAGAGCCACAACAAGATAAGCGTAGCAGGAAGGAATCATCAGAACATTTCAGAAACCACTGTTGGCACTAGCTACCGTAATTTCTCACTTGTAACAATCAGGCATTATAAGGGAGCTTGTGCTTTTGGAAAGAACCATCTCTTCTCTCTCTGTGACAAGTCAGGCTCAGCTAAAAATAGCAACCGGCAGGGAAAAAGAAAATAAATGCATGTCACCTTTTGAAAAGTCCTTTTTCCCCCACTAATTTCAGCTGAAGATGCCCACAGAGCCATTCATGCTGACAGACACCAGAAGGGGCCTCTATGTCCCCAGACTCACAGGGGCTTGGGATGGAAATAAATGTTGAGAAATGGACACAACTCAGCCTCTCTGTGCCCCCTGCTCAGCTCCACTCCTGCTGCTCCTTCCCCCTGGCACCTCATTTTCTCACAGGATCCGTTTGTAAGATGTGTGCAGGTTAAGAGCTGGGGGTTTAGGAGCTCTGAGGGCAGAGCTTTTGACAGGCTGAGAAGGGACGTGCAGGTCTCACAGGAACTCTGACCTGAGCCCTGATGTGCTCACACATCCAAAGTGCATCTTTTATTCTTCCTCAGCTTCCTCATCTTTTTTATTTTCCCCAGACATGTCAGTGACACGGCCAAAGGACACAGGAGAGCCACAGGAATGAGAACCCTCTACAGTGGCAAGGTTTCATGCTGTTTCTTTAATTTTTTGTCTGGCAACTGAAATGTATTTCACCAGAAGGTGGGAAAGGACTTGGAACAAAATTGATCTTGGCTGAGCAAACATTTGACAACGTTCTGTGGGAAACAACCATCTGTCTTGGGAGATATCAACTCCAGGAGATATTGATGGCACTAAAAATATCTGCCTTAGTCCACAGTCCCACGGCATTCAGATTTCAAGCGTGGAAAGCTTCAATCCTTCAGCAGCAATCCTTTCTATTTATTTTTATTTTTGGAGTGTTGACTTACCAGGTGGGGAGTGAAAGGCTCTGGTTTGTTCAAGATGCAGCCACACAAGTTTCTGGTGCCTGGGATGAGTAGAAACCAGAGAGGAGCTGCAGAGAGATAATTAATATGGATTAAATGGAAAAAGGGCTTTGTGCTCTGCTTCACAAGTACAGGCCGTACACAGAGATGGATGTCTCTGTCTCAGAAGAGCTTCTTGGAGCAGTTTGGCAGGCTGATTTCTTCTGAGAAACATGACAGGAGAGAAAAAAAAAAAAAAAAGGCCTCTTTGAAAGAAACTTTAAAAACATACCATGAATTCAAAACAGCTCTTCCTTCCTCACTGACAAAGAGGCTAACAGATTTATTGAAGCTGACAAAGAGTCCCCATCCCATGAATCATTAAGATTTAGACCATTTCACCTTCCATGCGTCACTAAAAAGTCAAGATTACATAAAGTTTTACAAGGGAAAAGGGAAGATGGGGTAGCTTAACTTCTCCAGTGGATATTCTGCACAGAAGTTGGCACATCCATTTTTGTATCTCCTGCTGCCCAGGCAGGTGCTTTTCCACGGGCTTGTGAAGTAAGCAATAGTTATTTTTACCACAAACTGGAGATGTTACTCCAGGGCATATTCCGTTTTGGAAAAGGCACTTTCTTGGTCATCGGGGGTCTTTGTAAGGAAAATCAGAGATTAAAGGATTACAGGTAAAAACCTTGAGTTGTTCTTCCATGACTGCTCCAGTGCCTCTTGCTCACTCCACACCAACATCCACATGTCCTCAAAACAGCTCCAGCTGCAGCAAGAACAAAATCCTCTCTGCACAGGAACAACCTGCATTTTGCTCTTTGAATCCCTGCCCCATCATATATCCTGGGATAATTTTTAGGGTTGGCTGTTTTGGTTTTTTCTCATTTTCCGGTGGTTTTTCTACTTTTGGGGAGGTTTTTTTAGCTGTGTCTGAGTTGGGTTAAGGGTTATAGCCCAGGAGAGCCAATAACAAGTATCATGCACTCGTGCCAAGGACAAATGATCCTTCCTGCTGACATACCCTGCCTCCAGTGACTGCCCACCACAAATCCTGGAGCCAGAGTTGCTTTTTCCATCTTTAGTGTCTGCCAAAGAGGATCTCTGTTCTGTGGCCAGCATGGCAATCCTATGGGGACCACGCAGAATGCCTTGCAGAAGGATGACTGATCAGTACACTCACACGATCCAAAGAAATCACGCTAAATTCAGTCAGATGCTGCAGTGATGGAGGTAGAAAATGCAATGACTGCTTCATCCAGATACATTCAGCTGGGTAAAGGAAAGAGGCTGCCCCAGTACAGGGACAGAAAAGGAGAATTCCCACTTACGGAGTAGTTTAGGGAAAAAGCCCACAGTAAAACCCTTCAGGAAACAGTAGCTTCATGAACAGTGTATACTACACGTTGGGGAAAACGCAGTCAGGGATTGTTTCCTGGGAAACTGTGGAACCATAAATATGCTGGATCACAGTTAGGAAAGAAATGGAAACACCTGAAATAGGAAGGCAAGAGGAAGGGATTTCTTCCTGCAGATACAACACAAGAAGGAGAAAAAAGGCTGATAGGCTGCACACTTTTTAATGATTTTTTTTTCTTTTTTAAGTTGGGTTTATTTGCATGACAGCTCTGACATAGGGCAAAGTACAGAGAAGGGCAATGCTGCATAATGTGAACGAGGAAAGGGAACTGTTTGGCTTTTTCATTTAAATGCATGAAAATCTTTGTCTGTGTGTGCTGAGAGGAGGGGTATGAATTTAAAAAAAATACGTTGAAGTAAACGATGACTCCAGTGAGAGAACAAACTCAAGCTGAAGGCTTATAAGCACAAATTAGGAACTGTGCTAATAGTCCCAAGGGGTGTTTCAGGTTGCTGTTGAATGGAGCTCTGACTCAACAAACACATCAGCAAGACAGGATTTAACACCAGAAGATCCTCTGTAGTTCTTTGGAAATGAAATATGCGGCCATGGTCACAGGGACCCACATCCCCTGCAGGGATGGGATGGATGCAATTGCTGTGGAATGCAGCTGCTCATCCACAGGGATCTCCTGGCCCCACTGAGGTGGATGTCCATGGCTGATGAGATCCCAAAATGTCTCTAAGAGCCACATCCTCCAGATCCTCTCTGCCTCCCCCATCCTATTCTTTTTCCCTGCAAGGGAAGATGCAAACTGGCAAAGTGACTTACTGGCGAAAGAACAGAGGAAAGGAAAACCAACACATTCAGGCCTGCCCATACCCATGTAGGGGTCAGGCACCCCAGAATGAAGGGGCTTTGGTGGTGGCAGAGAAGAGCACATGCCTGGCTTCCTGCTTAGTGGTGACACAGAGCCCTCAGTCTGTCCCTACCACCAGGGCTGGGTATCACCTGAGCTCTGGCTGCCTTCCTCCATCCTTTGCTGTGTTGGGGACATCTGTGTGCAAACTTGGAGGGTGACATACAGGGAGAAAACACTTGAGAGACACTGGACTGCTGCTCAAGACCAGAAAATACTTTTGGAGCTTTACCAACAAGAGACCTTGCTGTCTTTATATCATCTTCTCCAGGTGTCCAAACACAAACAGGTTCCCTTTTAGCATCTGAGGGAAGATCATCAAAACTCACAAAGCACAGCCCGGTCTGAAAACAAAAGAAATCAAAATAATGGAATTATAGAATGGCATGGGTTAGAAGGGATCCTAAAGATTCTCTCATCTGGCACTCTGCTATGGACAAGGACACCTTCCACTAAATCAGGCTGCTCACAGCTCCATCCAACCTGTCCTTGAACACTTCCATAGATGGGGCATTCACAGCTTCTCTGGGCAACCTCTGTCAGTGCCTCATCACCCTCACAGTAAATTTCTTCCTAATATCTCAAGCTTAGACAACTCTTTATTCCCAAATCTCCAAAAACAAAATCCAGATGGAATTAATTAATATAAAGAACTGCATATGGTCACTAACAATACTTGGATTTCAGTTGTCCTGGTCAAACCAAAGTATTTTTGCCACATCATCAAATACACTCTATCTGTGCATTCTTTATTCAGTAATGATTTGTTTATACATGGCTTGGTGTACCCTGAAACATGCAGCTTACTAATTAACTCATAACCACCTGGGATGGCAATTAGCACAACAAATATGACTGATCATGGGTTGTACATGTTTGAATCATTGCAAAGAGGCAGCCTAGATGGTGTTTTAAGGAGAAAACTTGCATTTCAAGTTGAGAGCAGGTAGGCTGTCCAGGACTGACACATGTGAAAAATCAGGCTCTGGTTGTGCAGGGAGCTGCAGGCTTGAGGTCCCCAGGCTTCATGTTGGTCCAGTGGCAGCATAAGGATCTACCTTTCAACATCACATCAAAGAGCTGGAACTCTCTTATCCCATGGAAGAATGGCTGCCCAGTGCTGTCCCTCGAAGTTATCCTGCCAACAGACCAGGAACTGGAGGTTTTGTAATGCAGAACTACAGATCTGCCTGGGACCACTGAACCAAAGCAAAGACAAGAGCTATATTTGGGTGAAAGACTTCACACTCTGTGCAGAAGGGCTGCTAAGCTGATACAAAGCTTTCTGATATCCTACCTACTGGGTTTGAGGCTCTTGGGAGTTCAGTGCCTTCCCTCCTTTGCTTCCATGAAAAATTACAATGGCCGGGCACTGCTTGTGCAGCTCCATGCTGTGCATTTGCTCGTGATGGGTGAATTTAACTCGGCGGGAAATGCAGAGGTAGGCTGCAAAGGATGAACTGTTCCCTGTCAGAATTTAAGCTCCTTCGTGCCTGCTCAAAGGCTCTGCCTAAAATCACTGACAATCTGCCCACTTCCCTACCTAATTGACATAAACATGTGAAAACAGACAACAGCATAGTTAGCAGCTCTCCCTTCATTATGCCAGTGTGCTTCTCATAGCATAATCATGATCAACAGACACATCAATCTCCTCACCATTTTCATTTTGCAAGTTTAGCTTCTTTTTCCACTAGTAAGGATTAAAAAAAGCAAAGAAAGAAACAGCACAAACCGCCACATTTTGAAGGGTGAGTCTGTCCATGCAGCAGTTGGTGACAAACAGCCTCTGACCTGCAGAATCATACTCTGCAGTAGCCAACACCAGCAGAAATAAAAACCACATGGTTTGAAAAAAAACTTGGTGCCCATCACAGGCAGCTCAGAGTCTGCACTTCATCAAGGGCCAATTTTCACTAGGATTACTTAACCAGCCATTTCCTTCCTTGCTGGCTTTTAACCATTTATTGTTTATGGTGCAGCCTGGGAAGCTCTGCAATAGACACTAAAGCATTTAGGAGAAGCAGCAGGAGTCGCTCCACAGGAGTCAGTTAAAGCTCAGCATGTGCCCTTCATCTGGAAATCATAAAGCATCCCTGGAAACATGTAGCTGAGCCCTGAGCTGGAAGAGAGAAAACAGGAGGGCACCTTTCCTACTCCCCATGGAGAGGGCTGCCAACTGCCAAGCATGACCTGTTCATTCCAGGTGATGTAAATGCAGACATTTTTCCTAATCTTATGCTAAGTTTGATTTAAAATTATGCTTTGTTCTGCACAGACTTTTATTCACTCCTCTCTCTCCTCCCTGTCTTTGAAGGTTGCCTGCCCTTGGGAGTCTTTCCTTCTTTCTCTATCCAAAATCATTTGCATTCTTCCTCAAAATGTTGCTGATACAGTCTCCTACCCCATCATCTCCAGCTTGCCAGTCATTGAATGCTTTTTGAGAAATAAAAACAAAGCAAATTTGAGATGTTTTAATAAAACAGATTGTCCAGAGACGATATTTGCTTTGGATATTGTACAGAGAATTTAAGAAGCTGGGATCTCCCAGTTTTAGGAGCTAAAGAGATGTTTTACATAGTACACTGCCTTTTTTGTAGAAATGATCAGAAATGGTCTGAAGTCTGGAGTATTTATTCCAGGACTAATGAGTACCAGCAGCTGTGTGTGAGGTTTTGAGAAGGACAAAGGATCTCTGTAATTTGTGTCCAGTTTATTTTGTAAGGCAGCTTTGGATTTAGGAATGAGCCCAGATAAGTTTGTGCCATTTTACAGGACAGCAAAGCCAGTGGCTGACTGACACCTCTGGGGGTTGGAGCACTGACTCCTGTGCCAGACAGCAGTGATACTGGTGGAGGTGAGAAAAGACAAGAGTTCCAGGATTTTCCAGGACTTCCCATTGCCATTGCCAGTCATTGGAGGCCTGGCCACCTCTCCAGGAGAACAAAGGCAAACACCCAACAGTGGTTTAATATCAATTATCAAAACTCCTCTGTCTTCTGGCAAATTGAGTAGTTTTTCAGGACAATTTAACTATTTGTGCCTCCATCTGGTCCGTTTGATGCTGTTAAATTCCAACTCAAAGCGAGTCTGTTTTGGAACAGCAGCTCTGGTAGTAGATACACAGATCCTCTAATGAGATCACCACAGTTAGCAATTCAGATAAAGTTCCAGCTCCTGAGGCCTGAGCCAGCACAAGGGTTGCACACCAGAGCTGGATTTCCAGGCTCTCTCAAAGCTGGAGTCCTTCTCACACAAGGAGCTGCAGTCCCAGAATGGTGTCCTGTTTGCCACCTCTCAACCAGAAAAATCTCATTTTGGACATCCTGCGAATAAGCATGAATCCAAGCCCAAAGATTTGAAGCACAGTTTCCGTAAGTGACTCTTCTGCTGACCCCCTGCCCTGGCCAGGGGTGCTCCTGTGTTCCCAGGGACAGTCCCCAGCCCAAGGCTGGAATCCAGCCAGCTGCCACTCCACTCCCTTCAGTCTAACAATGAGTCCTGTGCTCTCAGCAGAGTCCAGCTCTGCTTCTCTCTCACACCAAAAAATCCCAGTATGATCAGCAATTCCCCCAGCTCACTCTGAGGAAGGTGAGCAGCACAACCCATACTTCACAAGTATTTCTGCCTGCCACTCCAAGAGCTCTGTGCGTTTTTTCCACCTTGCCTTTTCTCATTGGAATTCAGAAGAATTCTGAAAAAAAACCCAAAAAAACCCAAGAAAACAAAACCCAAAAACCCTCAAAGCAATCTCATACACAGAAACCTGACCAAAATTGGCCATGCCACTGCACTTGCCTCTTCCCCAGAGGAGAGGATACAAAAACAACAAAAAAAAAAAACATGGCAGATGTTTGTCATGGTGTTTAATGTGCTGCTGGAAGGGGTTCAGATCCTGTTGTGGTGAGAGCTCAGAAAACTGCAGTGCAGAAGCCAAACACTTCAAGATGAGCTTTGTGTTTTGAAATTTTTCCAGATGATGTCACAGAACTAATTCAGGCAAGAATAGGTTTCCCTAAGCAAGACAATGATAGAACATTATACCTTGCAATTACATTGAAATCACACTTACCTGAAAAGGCAATTCCTCACCTCAAACAGAGTATCAAAATAATTTGATTTTTTCATCAAAGTGCAGGAAAGATGAAGAGCACTACAGCAAAATGCCTTCAGATGGAGATACAGGTTGTCCAGCATATACAGATCTTTGGAAATTACAAGTGGCCTTCATCTTTTCCAATATTTTTGAGTTAATACCTATCTCAGCTTGTTTCTAAATTGCAGTGACACACATGGTTAAATTCTCAGCTGTATTAAAAATACCCTGAGTGAATGTAAAGAAAAAAAACCCCAGCTCACAGTTTGTACATGTTGCATTATAACATCATTCAACTTTAGGATGTTGGAATTTGTTTTATCAGAATTTGACACTATCTACTTGACTCAAACACACAAAAAATGTAATAAAACCACCAAAAATGTCATGGCTGTGAGCTTCAAAGCAGCAGAAAGCTTTACTATTTTAACACCTTTTTTAATCTTAAAGGAACTGCTTACCCATTGATTCAGCCTGTTCATCCAGGATCATCCTGTCACTCAGAGTTTTAATGGATTTCTCTCTATGCCGTAGTTGAAAATAAACCAACAGATGTAAGACAAAATTTCATGGCCTCTGGTTAAGGCTTCTTGTAGCACAGCTCATTAAAGATGCATCATGCTAATGAGAAAGCAGTAGCCTGCTGGCTAGAGCAGGTCTGCAAAGGTGTGGGGCAGCTCAGTGAGGGGAACAATTCTTTCCTAAGGAAAGCAGAAACTGCTCCATACATCTGGTCTCAAGGCTTTGATTCAAGCAAGGTGTCATCCAACTCCTCCCTGGTGGGGCTGTTATGTCCCCAGGGAAGGAATTCCCACCCTAGGAGATGGACAGTGTTTGCCTGGTGCCTCTTGCACAGTGCTCCACTAGACAAAACACAACACAAAAAACTCCTTGGCAAACATGGAGCCACGTCCAGCCTGTGACAGGAATATCCTGGAATGGTGCCTGGGACAGCAGGCTCAGACAGAGTGGGTACTCCTACAGTTCCCTACAACAATGACATGAGCTATGGGAGGATTTTCCCAGAGGAGAGGGCCTACATCACCCTGAAATCCCATTGCTGTTGTAGCAACATTCCCCACAGCAAAGTGCAATTCCAGAATAGAAACCATTCCATGCCAAAGCAACAAAACTCAATATGTTGTGAAACAAGTTGCCAAATCCAGGATGCTACTTAGATACAATACATTTTTTTAAAATTTGCTCATTATGTACCTTCTCTTACGGATGCCTTCATATTTTGAATGTTCCATCTTTTATTCTGGAGAAGGGAGGCAGAGAAACTTGCCCTTTCTTTCTTTTTCTTTCTCTCCAGGTTGCATAAGATATTGCATAAGATATTGTGGAAATTGTATAAGATGTTTTGGAAATGAGCAGGCAGATCTTTAGGTTCCTTCTTCATGTTCAATTTAGGATTACAGGGATCAGGTATAATTTCATTTAAGAAAAAATTAAAGGGAGTAAAGATTAGCAGTCAAAATTAGCATGCAAAGTGGAAGCTGTATTTTTTTTTCCTGTGCAAATATTAATTTTACAGAAAAGAAGTAGAAGCAGTTTTCTTAATAAAACAGTTTTCCCTTTTAACCAAAGACTATTAAAACAAAAAGCTCTTTGGAAAAAAAAAAAAAACAAACTAACTAACTAAATATATCTGACAAAATATCCAAGTTCTTTCTTCTTTCCTTGCTTCCCCCCTTCCTCCACCCCATTTTCTCTCCTTTAAGGGAATTGTTTTATTTTCTGTTCTTTTGTTGTCACATCTGGGAGGCTGTGTTGTTTCCTTCAATATATCTCAGGCAACCTGGCAACAGATGTGTTGCAAAGCAAATTAGGATCCAGGCAGGCAACATGAAAGGCTAAAACAAGTTACTGAAAATCCAGTAAAATTTGGGAAGCTGGAGTTGGAGCTGGTGCTTGGAGGCAGCTCTGTGGCTGCAGGGTCAGGTCTTTGCTGATCTCCTGCTTTACCTGGGGACAGGTTCATCATCCCCTGTGTCACCAAGGGCTCTGCCACCACCCAGGATCTCTAAGCTCTGTTTGGAGCAAGAAGCAGCACATATCCCACTCAGCAGAGCAGCTCCCTAAAGGAAGAGTTGTTAAAAGAAACACTTGTGTAGTTGTTCTCTCCTTTTGACTCCAAATATAGTTCAGGAATGCACAGGGAGGACAGGATATCTGCAGGTGGGTGGAAGTGTCTGCATCAGCTTCTCAGTCAGCAATGCCCAAAGGCAGCTGACAGCTCAGCAGGTTGGAGAGGATTAACACATCCAGGGCAAAATGTAGCAAAAAAAAGCTTTTTTAAAAAAATTTCCCCTCCTGCCCATGCTGCCTTCCTAAGCACCAGGAGAGTGGGAGCACACTAAAGAGATTGCATTGTACCAAGTGTCACATGGCACCATTAAAATGCAGATGTGCCAGCAGATAATTTAGATAAAGACCAAGAGACACATAAGAGTTATCAGCCATGACTCCAAGGATGACAGGTTGTTACCACAATTTCCTAAGAGCATTCTGCATCTGTGAACTCCAAACACCCTTTTGATTTTTTACCCTCCCACCTGGTAACCTTCAGAAACTGGAGTTTAAGTTTCTTTTAAGTTGATGTGCTACAAAGGAACCAAAAGAAAGCCTCAAGGGGAAGATATTGGCTTCAGCTATTTGATCCAGGTTTTTACATTGCTATTCTATGCCCAATTCTGAGAAAAATAAATCCCTTTATCCTCCCATTCCCTATCTAATCAAAACTAGACCATTTTACCCAAATAGCCAAGCCACGGTGCTTAACACCCACACTGATTTCAGCCCCCTGGGAGTCAGATCCGAGAGATTTTCCTTCGAAGGACTAGTCAGAAAGGAGAGTGATTTGTGATTTGGCTGTTGCTGCTCTTATGAAGCCCTGTCTTAGTCACAAATGTTCCTCTTCCCATGAGAAAAACGAGTGGTGAGCCCAGACAAGCATCCAGAAGCCTTCAAGTCTTCAGGGAGCAGCCTCCCATAAAGGAAAAACAGATCCACTCTCACCTTTGGTTGTTTTTGGCAAGCCTTAGCAATATCTTTGTCAAACAATAGGCTAAAAATATCTTTCAGCACCTGCAATTGCATTCTTCTCAAGGTTGTTTTTTTTTTCCCCTAAGTGTATGCATAGACATAGGAAAGGAAAACCAACAGATGAAAGAAGAGCATTACTGAAGATGATTACAACAGCAATCTTGGTTAATGAGCTTGTAGCATACCTTACTTCCTTGGCTCGGCATCTCATTACTACATCAGATCCCTTTTGCTTTAAAAGGCCAATAATTTCTGAAATTCAAGTGAACACCTCCTGTGCCTGGGCAGCAGAGTCACCACTGGGGCAAACAAGCTGCTCCATCAGCTGGACAGGAAAGTGCTGCATAAACACTGAGTAATTCCTCTGAGAACTGAAAAAGCTAGAGCAAGGTGAAAACCTGAAGTAGCTTCACCCAGTGAAATGCAGCCAACCCCCCTTTCTGCAGTCAATGGAGATCTGTGACTGCAGCACATTCAAATTTAGTGCTTCTTCCAGGAGCTACTCTTACAGGTTAAAATGCAAATTGTACTTTTACTCACACTGGAGTGCAGGTGGAGAGAGGGGACTCTGCCCCTCCAGATCTGGTGTCCCCAGCACAGGAAGGACATGGAGCTGTTGGAATGAAGCCAGAGGAAGCCACCAGGATGATCAGAGGGATGGAGCAGCTTTCCTTGAGGAAAGACTGAGATTTTGGATTCAGCCTAGAGAAGGCTCAGGGGTGACCTATCTATGACCTTCCAGTACCTGATGGGAGCCTACAAGAAAGATGGAGAGGGACTGTTCACTAGAGCCTGGAGTGACAGGACGAGGGGGAATGGACCCAAACTGACAGAAAGCAGGTTTATACTGGATATTGGGAGTGAGTTCTTCCCTATGAGAGTAGTTAGGCACTGGCACAGTTTGCCCAGAGAAGTTGGGTGCCCTGCATCCCTGGAAGTGTTCAAGGCCAGGCTGGTTGGGGCTCTAAGCAACCTGGGATAGGGGAAGGTGTCCCTGCCCACCTTTGGGAGACTGGAATTAGGTGATCTTTAATGTCCATTTTAACCCAGGCCATTCTATGATTCTATGAAATACAAAACCACTGGAGTGACTTCAGTGACATTATCCTGACTGCTTTAACCTGGATTATAATAATTTTCTTCACACCACCACAGCTGCATCTCACAATGCCTCACTGGAACTTACCACACCCATACATGTACCTTACACTTCTTAAAAGGTCTTTGACCAAATAATCTTTTTACCCCACTGCAATAAAGCCACTCCAGAATTTTCAAGGTACTCAGCTTTCCAGCCAACCTCAGATGCCCTTTCTGAAATTTATATTGGAACATTGGGCAGAATCGGTTTTCTGCTCATTATTTGGGAAGGTTTTTCTTCATCACACCTTTTCTCATCTGAGTAACTGGATGCCATGCAAATGCTCCGCCTGTGAGTTCAAAGGGCAAAATAAAGTCAGTGTGCTACACTTCACAGCCAAAATAACTAAATGGTGACTGGTGAAATGCTCATCTAAGAGACTATTTCTGACAGGTCCCTGAGGACTTGCTGCTCAGTATCTGTGTCCATGATTTAGGGAGGAAAAAGAACAGATTCAAGTAACCACTAGTGACATGTCACACGATACGTGACACACATACATGCAGTGACACAGGAATTAGTAGGACAACAAATAACAACAATACCCAGCCAAGTAAAAACAAAGGAAAAGGCTGCTAGTGGAAATACTTTTAACTTGCTTCGTTAAATTCATGGGTAAAGGGAGCTACTGGGGATTTCCAGCCAGGTGGCTGAGAGGAGACTCTGCTGCTCCTCCTTGCCAAAGAAGGGCTCAGCTGCCCATTGCCGTGCTGTGCCTAATTCCTACCCCGTGGCCTGGGGGCACCAAAACTAAGGGAGAGCTTCAGAGAAGCCAGCAGGTAAAGGAGATCAAGTGAGGAGATTGGTGGTTGGTAGATAAAAGAGGATAAATCCCAGCAAGAGAGGAGAGACTTTTCATAGCTCCATCAGAAAATCAGAGGTGGGTCTAAGGACACTAAAGCAAATGGTATTACCAGATTAGGGTTTTTTAAAATTTGTATTCATACACAAAACAAAGCAGAACTTTTCCCATCATTAAATTAAAAGTATGATCCCTTTAAAATTTTTCTGTTGCTGAGAAAATGTTTGCAATTAATTTCATTAGCCCATTCTTGGCTATCAGAAGTTCCTTCTGATGGCTGTGCCTGTTTAAAGGCTGCATCCAAATATTACAATACATAATTTATTCCATGAAATCTTCCATAAAAACCTCTCAGTCTGCTGTGGACTATCAAACATGCTAAAACAAACTCTCAGCCTTCATTAATTGACAGGCTCATCCTCACTATAGTTACATGAAAAGTTAATTTTTGTCTTCCTAGTGCCTGTCATTTCTCACTGCAGAATAAATGGTGCCTCAGCTTCTTAAAAATCCAGATTTGTTTCTGATACTGTTCCCATAAACTTTAGCCATTAACATCTGAAAGAATTTAATAAACCCAAGTTTCACAGTCTTGTTACCTCATTACAGTTGGTCCTCAGCACCACAGAGCTGCTAAGTCATTTCTCATCACTACATAATTTTCAGGCTACTTCTCCCAATTTCATAGATGACAAAGCAGAAAGCTGCATAGCTCATGTAAATCACTGTACACCTAACGTCCCACCAAAAGTCTGCTGCTGAATCACAAATCAAGCTCCAGGCCTGCCAAGCCTCACTCTCTCCCATCCTAATGTGTAGTGGGAAAACACAGAATCACAGAATCATTAGGGAGGGCCCTCTGGAGATCATCCAGTCCAGCCTCCTGCCAAGTCAGGATCACCTGGAGTAGGTTACACAGGAACACATCCAGGTGGGTTTGGGATGTCTCCAGAGAGGGAGACTGCATGACCTTTCTTGGCAGCTTTTCCAGTGCTCTGCCACCCTCAACATAAATAAGCTGTCCCTCATGTTGAGCGAAACCTTTTGTGGTTTAGTTTATGGCCATAAACTTATCATACCTTGAAGGCCTGTCTATCTGACTGATCAATCTTCTTTCCCCTTTCTGAGCACACCAAAAAGCCACAATTTAAAGGTCCTTTTCGACCCATTTCTGGGGTCAGGAATGCAAAGTTCAGACCTTTCCTAGTTCAGAGGGAGAGAGAGCACACATGTGTACAAGCTAGCATGTACACATGTCCAGAGAGGATTTGCAGTAATGCACAGACTCCCAGAAGCAGACTGTAACCTCGGTGTCTGCTAGATACACCTTCCAATTGTGTTCATCCTACTCCTTAGGATGTTTGTTCAGGGGAACAGAAGCTGTTTTGTGGAAGACAGAGCACAGCTGAAAACCTCCAGGATGCCCTGAATGGTCTGTTCACAGCTGGCAAGAGGTGGGCAGAGCATCAGAGCTGTGGACACTAGGATGGGGTGGCTTAGAGATGTCACTTGTGTGACACAAGAAGGGGCTGAGCCTGCACTCCCAAAGTGGCCTTGGGTTCATCCCCTTGCCCCAGTTATTCCAGGGAGCACCTGGACTCCTCTGCCGTGCACAGCACAAGGCCCTTTCTGGCCTTACCAAAGCCCAACACCAACCAAATTCAGCCTGGCCAAATTAAAATGTCTTTGTTTTCTCCTTGTCCAAGCACGCTTTGAGTTTTCCACCCCATCTCCACTCCAGCTCTTCAAACTTTGCAGCAATAAGAACAAAACTTCCCAAACATTTCCCTGCTTGTCTTTCCACTGGTCTTAAATGCTAATGTATTGTGCAACTCTGCCTGTGCCCAGGGACCCTTTACATTATTTAAAGGCTGTCAGTCAGGTGTGAACCTTTCCATTGATTTCCATTCACTTCTCATCCTCTCCTGGATGCATTAGGCAGCTGCAGCCTGCCACTGGTGTTGAAGAATAACAATTCCATTTGTTTGAACCTGACTTAGAGCCACTCGCTTTCGCAGCCCATATAATTCTCCTTACTGTGGTTCGTGTGACATTAATGACAAAATAAATAATTCAGCATGGTTTTCACCCAAATGTAGCCCTGTCAGAGGCTAATATACAATCTTTGCTAGCTTATTTAACAAAACAAGCCCCTGAATGATGCTTTTAAAGGCTGAAACTCTGAATTTAATGGAATTTGGTGGCAAAACTCCTCCGAGACCCAGCAGTAACTAACAGGCATGATCTGCCCACTCTTGCTCCTGCAGCCCAGCTTCTCATTTGGCCCTGGTATTTATGCTCTGCACCCACTCAGCAGGTCTGTGTCCTCTTACCCTGCACATCTTAAGCTGGCTTTTTAAGGAGCTGCACTTTACTTGAAGAGACCATAAACTGAAGCTGAGCAGCACCAGGGTAATGCACAGGGTAATTAGGAGAGAAGAGAACACTTAGTTCCCCAATGAGACCTGACAGTGAGGCTGCAGGAATGAAACCACTCCTGCTCTTGCTCTCAGTGTGGTGAGTTTAGTGACACACCAAGCGTTTCAAGAGATCTGTTTGGCTACAGGAGCTCTACAACGGTATCACCATTAAAAAGAAACAAACAAAAAAATAACAAAACACTAATTTTTTGGACATTCATAACAAAGTTTCCACTACCTTCACTGAGGCCAGGATAATGGTTTTCAATACCCACTCCTTCAGTCCCTATACAGCATGCTTTCTCTCCATTTCTCATGCACTCATTCCTACTTGTCCTATGTTCATAATGCTGTCCCTGAGCTGCTGTGCTAAAACTGGTGGCAGTAGCTGTAGAATTTATGCATAAAGGAACACTCCCACTAAGAAAAATCTTGCAATCTTTTCCTTAAATCAGTGCTGAGTGTGGCTTTCCCTTAGAAGTGTATTGGCTTCAAAATGATCTAAGGGTTGACTTGGGAGTAAGACCCTTATTTCCTCATGACTTTATGTTCACCTCCTTTTCTTCTTTTTACAGGAAAACCACTTAGTTTCTCTGTAAGCAACACATTCAGAGACAGCAGATACATCATTCCAAATTATTCTCCCCTGGAGCAAGGTCAATTTGATATTCAGATTGGCTTTTCATTCATCCTGGGGCTGCAAAGTGATTTGGTTTTCTTTCAGCTTCAATTTACCTAAACTGTGGGTATCTGATTTTTGATTTTGCAGACTAGCCTGCTATCCAGGGTGGTTTTTTCCTCTTGTCCATGGAGTCTGTTTTTTCTGTTATGAAATAGAAAGACGTCAGGTGTGTGCATCAGGTAGCTGAGGAAATAAAGCCTAATGAATTCTCATGGAGAGGGGAATCACTAAAGTTTGTGATTTCAAAATAACAAATTTCCCTCAAAATAGGATGGTAATGAATAGATGATGCATTTCAAAGTATAATCTAAGGAAAATGGCTAATGGTTTCCTTGGAGCTAGAAATTATGCTCAGGAAAGGGATGCATCTAGCCCCAAAAGCAACTGTGATTGTGAAGGAGTGAGAGACAAGCAATGCATCCTTTTGGGTTACCCCCCTTTCCCCCCCCCCCCAGCTATAACACACTGACCACAAAGTTTCTGACAACCCAGGTCCCTTGGCAGCTCACACCTCCCTTGGGAATCCCTTCGCAGCCCCACTCCACCATGCTTTAGCCCCTTCCTTGTTCTCCCTGCATGAATCCTAACCCTAAAAATAACCATAACTGCACCACAATCATAAAGTAACTCCTGTATCACCTTGCAAAGAGGTGTGTCCAAAAAAAACCACAGGCTCCTTAACAGAAATAGCCTGGTTTAAAGTCCTGATTGGCTAAATAGTAGTGTTAGTTCAGAGGCTATTGAGTTTTTAAGCCAAAAGCTAGAGTTTAACATGAAGTCTTAGTTCAGAATGACATTAAGGTTACCTGCTCAGTAGAGATTTTATTCACATCAGCGACATCAGCACAACCAGGAACGAGCAGAGAGAGGGGCTCAGAAAATTTCCTTAAAATCAAGGAAACTCACACAGTCAGGATATCAGCACTGGTCTCATAATGCATCTGATATGGAAACAAAAATCAAAGTGGCAGTTTTGTATAAATGATCCAAGGAAAACACTGCATCCAGCAGAGAACACCTGATGGCACAGTGGAGCGCTTGCAAAGGGTTCTATTCCTGCCTCTGCACACAGTTTGCAGCCTGATTTGCTCAGTACCAGGTTTAGTTTAGCTGTTCATTTAGTCTGAATTGAATGCAATACTTACAGAAGTAAATGTGGGATTGACACAAATACAAATGAATTGCTCAGATCTGGAGTTATGACAATGACACCAGGAAATGGTGTTTTAAAAGAGGAGAAAGGGAAATCTGAAAAAAAACCCCAAACAAACAAAAAGAAATCACTGTTGCCTTTTATTTCAGTTCCTGATATTTTCAGCTTCTAAAAACATTACCTCAGATAACTCCCTGCACTAAACTTTTTTAATGGTAGGAATAAAGTTGTTTTTTTACAAATAAAAAAAGCATTTGTCCTGACATAGCAGCCCTACTACCATATTAAAGGCACCTCCCAGAGTAGAGCTGTTCCAGATTAGACAGAATTTTCATTGAAACCAGAGGCTGGGCTGCACTTTTCATTTCCATGCACCACAGCAGCCAGGAGCAGCTGGCAGGGATCCTACAGGAGCAGTGCTGTGCTGCTAAGTGGATTGCCTGCAGTCAGCAGCGCAGCAATTCCCAGTGATCCCATACATTTTAGCCCAGCAAACACTCACCAGTGTCTGATCTTGTTCATCACTCTGTGGGTGCTGCTGACTTCCCTCACACCTTGGTCCCCCCAGAAAGGGTCACGACAGAGGTGGAGCTCAGTGCAGGTGCTGGCTCCTTGCAGCAATAGCAATTTTGCTCCACTGAAACAATCACTGGGGTGTTTTGAAGGCTGAAATCTGCTGAAATTAAGCCTAACAATGAGAAGCATTTTGCTGCTTTGCTCCTGGCTCTCCCACCCAGCTGGGACATCAGCACCCCACATTTTCCTCTTCATGCTGCACTTTGCCTTGCCCACCAGCTTTGGGGCTGGAGAGGATGGTGATGATGCTTTCCAAGCCCTTGTGCCAGCTTGATCACAAAGATCAGGGTGACTCAGTGACTCAGGCATGTAAAGGTTTGACTTCTTCGAGAAGATGCTCTTTGAACCCATCATCCCTGGCACCACCAATGAAATGCTCACAACGAAATGCTCTTGTGTCCCACAGAGCCAGGAGTCGGTCCTGCTGCCTCCTCCCAAACATCAGAGACACTCGGGTGGCTCTGTCAGCACAGCTCACCAGGAGCATGAATACACACAAGGACAGCAAAGAGCAAACTGCACAGCCAGCCCTACTCTAAATGCTGCCAAAATATTTATAACCTCACTGTTCTGCCCAGGGAGCTGCAGACTAATTTAGGCCCCTTCTTCCTGCTTACTTCTCTTTCCTCAAACACATCAGAGTTTTCTATCATTAATCTTCAGACTCTCATACTTGCAGTGTCCTGAACTTGTGTTTCTCTTAATAGGCACGATCTGTCCTCATCCTGCATGGAGCAGCTAACCTGGTCACCTTTCCTGACAACACTCACAGTTCCACAGGATGGCCCATGACAAGGAATAAATCATTCCCAGGTGTCTGTGCACGCACTTGAACAAGGTTCAAAGAAGTGGTTTCACACAAGTGGCTTCCCAGCCCCAGTTGTATCCTCCCATCTTGATTTCAGAGTGATTTCCAGAATTATTCCCACTCTTTCAGTCATCTTCACCAGACCAGAGGCTGGTCATGCTCTGCACAAGTGATTGTGCTGCTGTTTTCATCCTCCCTAAGCTCAGCCAGTGCAGTTCTGTGCCCTGGCACAATATTAAATGCAAAGGGATTTTACAAAGTTAACTATGAGGCTTTGGTACAGGATTTTTCAGCAAAATCAGGACCAGATTTGAAACAACATTAAAGTACTGACAGGAGCAGCTACACTAAACAGAGGTAAGGTGAATGCTGCAGGAAGGCATTTTGTTAATAAAAAAACCCAAACCCAAGAGTTTACTGACAGAAACCACTGACCCTCAGTTGCACTGGAATGGGAAAAATTATCAAAATGCTTTCATTTTGTATTTCAAATTATAACTCCTAAATAAGTACTTAGGTAAAGGTATTGTAAAAAAACAACCAAGCAGGTATTGAAAAGTCCAACAAAAATCAAGGACTTTTAGTTTTGCTAGCTAACAAATAACTCAATTACTCAACCAGCACTAACGTGAGGGCAAAAAACCAGAGCGTTCCCTGCCATAGGCATGGGGGAGATTTAGGTGGGTAATTCCATTAGCACTCTCAAAGTCCCTTCACATAAATCTTTGTGGCATTAATGAGGAAATAAGCATCAATAATATAAGAAATTTAGTTCCTTAGCTCCACTCCAGGATCTCAAGCAAGAACATTGAAATCACAAATTATTCTAAATATTATTTTAAGAAAGATGACCTCTCTTCAGTGCCTCAAAGGGTGAATAAAATAGCAGCTGCCTGAGTGACAGACACCTATTTACCTGAAATGTCTGTGTGCAAGGCCACAAGGTGCACCTCCCATCAGAAGACAGGAGCTCAGCAGGCTGCAGCTGAATGAAAGGACAGCAGACAGCCAGGGCTAAGGGAAGGGAACCACAGAACTATGCACACATTCTCTTCCTCAGTACCTGGAAGGATTATTTTTTTTCTGTTGTGGTGGCTAGATGAGGTTTTGGTTCTACAATGCACTCTCTCTTTTTCCAAAGGTACTGGGGAAAAAAAAACAGACCAAAATAGCAAGTCTAGTTCTTGTTATCTCTTCCTTCTGACCTACCAATGCTCCTCACTTACGACAGTCACAATTTCAAATGAGCTTCTTATTGTGAGTCGAGCCTTCAGGAGCACACTAAGGGAAGATACACCTGGACACGTGGATCACAGATCCAGCACCGTTCTGCTGGGCTGCTCATGTTAAACTTCGATCCTCAGCGTGAGATGCAAAAGCAGTGAAAAAAAGGAAAATCTCTCTCCCCTCCCAATCAAATCCTCAGCTCTTTCCTGCTGGTTGGATGTGAGTCCACCTCTCATCCTGGCAGGCACATCCACCATGCGCTGCCATCGCTGCACCGAAAGAAGAAGAGTTCCATAATCCACTCCTATTCCACTCAGCTGAGTTTGGAGGGTGGAGACATTTCTGAGTGCTTATTTTTGCCTTCCCAGTGCTACTACTGCTCGGGAAGAAAAGCTTTACAGCTCTCCAGCTTGGCTAATGGCCTGGCTGGAGCTGCTTTGAGCAGCGCTGCGTCTCTCACCAAACATCCTCAGCTCTGCCAAAGCAGGAGTTGGAGCAGCTGACACCACCCCGGTGTCTCTCCCAGTATCTTTATCCCTTGTGGCTTTACAAACCGTTTTTGCAACTGTGTTGGCAGCTCCAGAATTTAATTGCGTGTCTCATGATATTGGGTGGGGTTTTTAATGAAACCTGCAGCTCCTGGGGAATGAAGGAATCCCAGGGTTGATGCAAACCAATTAAGTCTTCTAATTGCAGCTGCAACCTGAGAACACTAAGCGAGAAAATCCTCAAGGATGGAAATGTGAAGGTAAATAAAAGGACCCTCTTCCTTCCCTTGGCAATTTTTTGTGTAAGAAAAGGCTCTCAGGGTTTTCAAACTAATGACATGGGAGGCCTGAGTCACACATACAAAGCTTCAGCTTAGAAGTACTAATATTAATGTGGAACAGGCTGGCAGGGAGAGAAGATAACAATAGCTTTAAGCATTAATAATGGCTTATTTTTCTTCTAATAATGAGATTAAAACTCTTGGAAGCAGGTAAAACACATACCTTGTCAGCAGCCATTGGAATCAGGGTGACACGAGGCAGTTTAGCAGCCAGGCAGAATTACCAGTTACATCCCTTTGACACTGATATATCACCAGGGTCTGAGTTCAGTAGGATTCAAGGATTACAAGGCTGCTCTGGAGTACCTGGAATAGAAGAAAAACACACCTGAAGTTTAAATGACAACTAGAGCACTGTGACTTACGTCAAGTTTAGGTCTGGAAATTAATATCCTACCCTTGCCTAAATCTTGGAGCCTAGGAGTCGGTAAGAAATGAAGCCTGCAGTATTTATGATTTAATGGGAAAGGGTTTGTCTGTTTTTACAAATCCAGCTGGGCTGCCAAGGAAGGGAATAAAGATGGCCAGAGTCTCCTATTCTAACTGTAAGTGATGATTCCTTTCCCCCATTTTTTTCTGGTTATTAAATTCAAGTTGAAAAGGCAGTTTTCCTTATGTTTACACACCCACACAGTTAATTGGAAGTAAAAAGATGTCTGTTTATGGCCAGGACTGCTACCCCTGCTTGGGAGAATCAGGCTATTGTGCAAATTTAATGTAATTGGTTTCCATAGCTCAAAGCACATCAGGAATAATTTCTTATAGCAGAGGAGCAGATTTATGCTGAAGTGTCCCTTGAAATTTCTCATTCAAAGGATGATGGCTCTAATGACTGCCTTCAAATTGCTATCAGTAAAAGTCCATGCAAAAATGAAATTCAGCGTGCAATTTGGCAAACAGCTGTATGCTCCCAGCCTTCAGCCCCTAATCTAATCTGGGCTCTAATTTCTCTTTGTGCAGATTTGCAGTGTACACAGGCTTGATCTTAATAAGGCCATTAGCACGAGGAGATTTGCTCAGAAGGAGATCCTGGGTGCAGGCAGCTGGCACTGGGCCGGCCCCATCCCTCACTGGTGTCATTCGGGCATCAAGGGATGTTTGAATTTCCCTCTTCCCAGCTGTCCCTGGCTGACCCCAGCACACAAAGCTCAGTCCCAGCTCAGCCTGGATGGGTGTGCTGAGCCAGAATGGGGAGCTGCTCCCAAGCCTGGGAGAGCCTCCCTCTTCCCAAGCAGTCAGCATTTCATGGTACACTCCCTGCCAACCCAGAGCTGCCTGGATGGTGCAGAAATCAGAGAATTCCCTGCTCTTCCATTCCCCCTTCCCTTGGGGATGAGCTGCCTGTGATCAAATGGAATCAAATGTCTGTGTTTATGAGACGTTTTGACCGACAAATCATTTTCCCTGTCAGGCTGAGATACGACAATGATGATAACTCAAATTTCTCCAGTCAAATGGCTTTGGAAAGCTTTCCTGCCATTACAGTCCGTGAATGTCAGTGGGTTTAGTTAAGTGCAGGCAAAGACTGATGGCAGCACTTTCTGCATCTCCTTTTCCCACCAGAGAACTCTCTGTAATTCTGCCTGGCAGGTTCTGCCCCAAGAAGGAGGAAGGAAGACACTAAACATTACTCTTATGATTTGCACTTTATAAAATTTATCTTTGCTTTGTCCATTAAAAACAGGTTGCAGAAGATACTCCTGTGAGTTAAGCACTGAATTAATTTCCTTCTGAAAAGAGAGATCTCCCCGGAATACTGAGGAGTCTAAACAACTGAACTATACTTCCCAAGTAAGTAATGACACTACTATTAAAAGAATATTCAAAACAACATCATTAGAAAAAATAAACCCCTGCAACAGAATTACAACTCATTAAAGCAAATGGGTGAATGCAAATCCTGAGATTGAGTTTTGTTTATCTGCCAGCTGTTTCTGGGACAGAAGCCCCAAAATTCCTCTGTTACCCCTGTGGGAAAGCCCAGGAGCTTGCCACTGCTGCCTCATTTAGCCTGTACCATCCAGAGACAGTTCTGAACTACAATTTGAAGCCTTGCTTTGCAAACATAAAAGATGGAACTGGCTTTTTTTGCTGTTTGAACCCTTTCACCAGTCTTCAAGATCAAGAGAGTGTGGCAGGTCTGCTTAGCATAAAGCAAAAAAAAACATGTGGGGAGAGCTCAGAGATAATGTTGAACTACCATCCATCATTCCGTATCTTTGCCTTCCTGTTTTTGCAAGTATGGCTGCACTGCCTCCTTCTGTGGCTCCTTCTCTGCTTATTTTCTTTCCAGGGAGGTATCACAAAGAAATGAGGAAAGCGGAAAGGGAGAAGGAAAAAAGGCACAGAACACACCTCTGTGTGGAAGGAGGAAGAAGGGGGAGAAAGAGGAAGAAAACCTGGGAAAGAGCATAAGGCTGAATAATGCACTGGGAAAAAAAAAAATGCAGCAGCTGGATTTGCTAGGTGAGAAAGGAATATAACAACTGAAAACTAGCCCCAAAAGACCATTCATGGAGAAATTTAATGGAAATATGAACAAACTAAACATTGGTAAGAAAACAGTGCAAGTAAAGCAACAGGATAAACAGGCAGAGCTACAGTGAAGGAACACAGATAATTTTCCGTATTAAAGAAGACAACATTTTTGCTGGAGGAAAGGAGCAAAGGCTATTGACAAAGACATTTCAACTAGAAGCCACTGAAACCACTGGAAGCTTTTGCAGTGTCTTAAACAGACTCTGTACCAGAACCTCAGACCTTCTTGAGTAAATAATCTGTGGGATGAACCAGGTGTGCAAACAGCCATGGGCTACTTTCATGTTCTCTTCAACAATGCAAAAATAATCCATAATGTAGAATTTAAGACGCATCATTCATGCCTAGCAATTACCAATTCATGTGAAGAAAACTGGCCCAAACCTACTTTGCAGCCAGGAAACTGAGAGTTGGAACCAATGCTTATCCAAAATTTGTCGCCTTAGAGAAGTCCAGGTATCTGGATCTGTCCTGCACTGAGGTGTCAGGGGAGGCACTTTGCTTTCATTCCCTCTCCAGCACACGTCTGTGCAGAACAGGCACCAAGAGAGGAACGCCTTGTCAGGAGGGTCAGGGACAATTGATCAAATTCTAGACTTTGAGCTGCTGAAGGACTGCTGAAAGGTATCAAGCTGTGCTGGTGAAGGGTGGAAATGTGCTACTCTTTGGTAGCCACCAGTTAGCAAAACATCCCTGCTTTGGTTTAAGTGTATGCAAGCAAAACCCTCCAGACCTGACACAAGGGGATCTGCTAAACAAAAAGTTTGTGCCAAGGGAGGAATTCAATCATTCCTACTGCAGACTAAAGAGAGTGAAAAGGTTTTCTACATCTGGGGAATTCGCCACTGTATCCTGCTGTTGGAGTTTCCCCGCTTCTAGTAATAATTTGTTACCGCCAATGCTATAGTCTTACTTTTAAAAAATAATTTAAAAAAAATCTTCTCTGCTGTAATATTTCACAAACAACAAATGCACTTATGATGATGGTACAGTAAGAAAACTCCAGAGAGATTGATAGACTTTGCCATGGTCTGTGGGAACTTAGCTTTCATTAAGGTAGAGCTAAATTACCTTACAAATAACTTATCCTCTACCCACAGCTCCTTGATTTTGAACTGATAGATTATGCAGCCATTAATCAGCTCCAGGTCTGGCCTTTGCTTTTGACTTTCAGAAGGTAAACTTTACCATGCTGCTCCTCTTACTGAGTTTCTCAGATACATTCATACTCATAAAATAAAAAGTAAAAAGGAAAAAAACCTCATTCCCTACTAAGCGCTGATGATTCCTCATGCTTCATGAAAGATTGAACACAACTCTTAATAAATTTGTTTGTAGTGCACCAATTTCATTTTGCCTCCTCCCATGGAAACAGATTTCAATTTGGTGGGCTGGAAGATGAGGGATTATTTATGCCTGTATGTCTGGGTCTGTAGTCATCTGCAGAGCCATAAATTTGGAGGACAGCACAGTAACCTGATCTTCAGTTAATTTCCTGGAAAATCTGAAAACTTTGTTCTGGGTGATCGCTGACAAAGATATAATAACAATAAAATGACCCAAGATGGCCAAACCAAATTTAATAGTTTCCCTAAATATAATTTTTATCAGAGCTCTGTAGGACTTCATTCACTGATCCAATACCACTCCCTACATATAACCAGAGAAAATTCACTTTCATACCCTGATCAGATTTGTTTAACCTGGTCTCCTGTGGTTGTGTTTAGCTCTCAGATGCATGTCTTTAATAAGAAATACCTTCGTATCCAGGGCTGAATTTCACCCGGAGAGGTTGTTCAATGAGGTTTCATTTTGAGAGGTGATCAAAGGCCATGGCCTTATCACTCAGTTCTGCTCCAGCTCCCCACAGATGGTGGATATACACTTGAAATAAAGTTCCAACTTTCCATTGCTGTCATAAAATGAGTTATAGAACCACCTTTCTTCATTTGCCTTAATTAAAAATATATCTTCTGGCTCATGGGAAAAAAAAAAAAAAAAAGAGAAAACTCCTCTCCATAGGTGATTAATGAACCTGCAGTTTAGTCAATAACTTCCAGGGCCTTTCTACCCAAAGTCCTGCTTTATTTGCTGCTCTTTGTATTAACAATTTTTATGATTTCTACATTAAGCCTGAAGTATCTGGCACAGATACAGAAGGAGAATTTAGGTATTTTCTAAAGGACCAGCTTTCAGCAGGACATGTAGAAAAACATTTTACGGATATTTCCCATAACATATCAGAGCTTTGCATGAAAAACTCAAAAAAATAGTATTTCAATTTCCCATTTCTTAGCAAGTATTTCTTGTTCTGTTTGGCTTAAAAAAATCAAAATGCAAGTGAGACAATATTAATTGCAGCTGTTTCCTCTTCCTATTCATGGGTAATTTTCATAATAATAAGTGAAACATTATAATTTGATTCTTGGCCTTTCCCAATTAGTCTTTTCTTTATTAGACCCAGCTCTAGCCTCATGAGATCCTTATTGTTTTCTAAAAATACTTCTCGCCAATTCACAGTGGGGGAAACATCAAGCTTTTAAAGCTAAAACCAGACAACAAAGGGCAGCACCAAAAACAGGAGCAAGAAGGAAAAAGCTTGCTTTTCCGTTTTTTTCTGCTTGTTTGGATTTATGTGGGGTTTTTTGTTTGTTTTTAAACGTGGTGTTTAAAACCAGTCATTCCTGGGGAGAAGCAGAGGACAGTGCTTGTTTTAGGGTTGAACACATCTCAAGCAGCCCTAGAGATGTGGGTGTGCATTACAGATCTGTACCTCTCTGCCTGCACATATCTCCAAGCATCTCCTACCTGTGTGCAAAGCAGACTTTCAAAACCTTAGCAGGCAGTGTGAAGGACGGGTTTCCAGAGGAGGTCCGCTCCATTTGGAGAAACTCCATAACCAATAGATTTTTAATAGATTCTTTTTTTTAAACACTCAGCAGCACTTTCTGAGATGTCTCTGGCCAGGCTGTCAAAGCAGTTTAGCACCCAAAAGAATCAGCTGGCCTAGAAGCCCCACTGCTAATTTTAGTGGCTAAATGACCTCAATCATGCGAGCGAGCTCTTTGGGAAAGCCTGGTCACAAAGCTTTCATCTCAACTGACTGCTCCTCAAGCAAGTGCTAAATGCCTTCTGACACTGTCCTCCTACTTCTGTGCCCTAACATATACACTCTCCTTATTTATAGAAAATATGAGGCTCACATCCATCAGGCTGAGTCCCTGGGGACCCAAGTGGCGCTCAGTTTTTGCCGATGCTTCTCCTGGGCTCTGGGAGCAAAGGCTACACAGGAAAGGGCAACAGCTCCCAGTTAACTCCCATCCAGGAATATTTCTGGAAGCACTAACAGCTAACAAGAGTAGGAGGGAAGAGGCTGGTGAGCTGGTAAGGCCCACCATGCCGAGGGAGAACCCCACTGTGTCTGCTGCAGAAATCGTCCTCCAGCCACCAGCAAGGACTGGATAATTTGGAAAGGTCTGCAGTGCATTCCTGCCTTGCTCGAGGGCTGGGGGATGCAGAACAGCAAAGCCTATCTCCAAAATACAGGGTTATTTAGTGTTGGAAACACAGCCTTAAGTCTGACATCAAATAAAATTTCACCTGTGCTCAAAGAGTGAAAATGCGATGACCACCAATTGGAAACCACACCCACATCACAGAACAATTTTGCCCAGTTGGTTTAGTGGAACTAACCAATAATTCAGCAGAAAATTGAGATTACTATTTACCCATAAACCTTTATCTACTACATCTATTATAAACCGAATTTACTATTAGAGATTAGTGGGGAAAAAAAATTCTTCTTTTAGAGCTACTTGTAATTTCTTTTCATATTGTATGTGCAGTAAAATAAATTAGTATAGACAAACTCCATGTGAAGATGCACCAGTGTCTATGCAAGGATGGACACACTACTTTTTGCAGGTGCAAACAAATGAACTGAGGTGTTCAACTACAGAGAAAAGAAGCCATCCTCATGCAAGTAGCCCTCTTCACCAGATGTAGGCAGGCAAGAAAATTCTCTTTGTCTAATGCCACAGTGCATTCTGGTGGGCACCGAGCTCTCAGATAGCTCAATCATCATATAAATAAACCCTAACTGGCATTCCCAAATGTTTTGAAATCGTGTTGCACTCCAAAAAGTTATGCCTCTGGAGATAACGGGGAAAAAAAAATCATCAAAAATCATTTGCAATTAGAAGCAACAGCCCCATGCCCAACTGGTGCATGTCAGGGGGTAAAAACAGCGTCAGCCCAAATGGTAAATGCCTTTTGGTTTGTGAGGAATTGAATGCGCAGCACCGAGCTGGTGGTTATTGCAGGCTCTGATCAGCAAAGCAGACAATCATTTGCCTTGTTATCGTGCTGCCTGCCCATGTGAACAGCATCAAACAGCCATTAAAAGACACCCTGCTTGCCCCCAAAGGGAACAAGGTAGAGTGTCTGAGAACCTCCTCGTTAGCAAGCTAACCTTTGAGTCTGGTGAGGAGGCAAGGAAGCATTTACCAGCCACTCCATCAATAATTACGAAGAGGAAAATCGTAGTTCATTGTCTACCTCAGTGTGGGGAGATAAACAAGGCAGGCCTGGGGCTAGCAGCCCTTCCACGGCAGCTCCCAAACATGGGTAACAGCTGCTAAAAAGGCAATTATCCATGGAGCTGCTCAATCCAGGCTTGATGTATATTTGGAAAATACCCTAAAGCCCTTCTGCTGGTAACAGGAGTCTTTGTGGCACACACCCCACTCAGGGACCCTGAAATACCCGTGAACAGCAACCTGAAGGGCCCCACACATGGGTGGGCAGTGGGATTGTACACCAGGGCTAAAGTCTCAAACACTGTGATTTTTGTTCCCTGGAGCTGTGTTGTTTCCCCTTTGAACACGTAGGGATGGGGACCTAGTTTTAAGCAGAAGGTAGTAACTCAATTCCCTATTTTTCATATTTCTCTCTGCTGTGTCACCCAGGAGGACTTAAAAAACTAATTATGCTTCAGCATGGAGCCACCCACCTTTGTTGCAAGCCTAAATCCTGCTCCCATTTTTAGCCTAACTCCATTTTATGGTCTCCAGCCTCATTGCACTGAAGGAGGGAGGAGCCCACCTGATCCTGCACCAGACTCCCTGGTGGTTTTTACCCTACTCCAGCTCAGCTTTTGCATCAAACCACCAGTTATCTTTTCAATTAATTGTGGGTATCATAGTGGTTGACAGGACAACCTTACTACTGAGGGATAATTTAATATGACTAGACCATAATCAAAGTGTTAATAGCCTCAAAACTTAATCTGTGCAGAAGTAGGATTTATAAAAAGGAAAGGATAACCAGGGCCCAGATGAATAATGTTAGTTGTAACATTACAGCTAGTTGTAATAGAATAATTAGTTGTGATATCCAGAAATAAAAATTGCACTGCTTTGAGTTCCAGGACGTGTGCCAAAAAGGGGCTGTTAGTCACAGCGATGAGAAGCAGTTACACAGTCCATTATCTCATGAACTGCAGGGCCCAGAAATGAATCCTGCATGTCACAGGAAAATTGAGACTCTGCATTTTTAGCAATACACAGCTTTTCATTTTAGCCCTCAAACCAGATATTTTCTCACTATTGGAATGCTGTGCCTTCCCATCCAGAGAAAGGTATCCTCAGAAGTCCTCCTGGCTGAGCTGCACTTTCCCTTTGGGCATGGTCCCAGTTTCTCCCTCCTGTGGCAGATGAAGCTCACCCCTGGCATCCCCACCTGCTCCTTTCCTCCATCCTCACCAGTCTTGTGGAGAAAACAAAAAAGCTCAAACCACATTAAATCCCAGCCCTTTCTGTTTTTTTTCCCTTTAGGGCAAGGATGCTGAGTGATGGTTTGGCTGTCTCCATCCACAAGCGCTGCGTCCTCATGGGGTTCGGCAGCCCCTGCTGCTCCCTGGCTCAGTGTTCAGGGCCAAGTGCTTTAATAGTGGAATTTGTTAGTTTGGAAGGAAAGTTAAAGCTCATCTTGTTCCAACCTTCCACCAGAGCCCCAGCCAATCTAATTCTCTGTAATCTAGCAACACACTTCTACACCCAAAGTACACAAGGCAGCAATAAAGCTGGTACTCAGCATCATAGTGAGAAATCAAGAAGCTTGGACAAGAGCAAAAATGATGCGCCTAATTTTTTTTTCTCTTTTTTAATTATTAAGTCAGCCAGTTTTTATCATCTCACTGTTACTCATTCACTTGCATGACAGACAGAGAAACAATTGCTTGGCCTGGTAGGCATTTTTTTTTAAATTATGTTGAATGACTTCTATATAATAAAAGTTACTCTAAAACCATTTTCTGCTTTTTAGGTAGTGATAAAGAAATTAAATGCTTTTTCAGGTTGTGTTTATCCATTTCCTCCAGCATACTTTCTTTTCTTCCTCTTCTTGCAGTGCCAAAAAGAAAAAAAAAGTGAGTCTGTGAAGGAGGAAAACTGGTAAAGAAAAGATAACTCTCTCTAGGGAAAACAGGCAGGAAAAGGAAAATAGAAGCTGTGGTTTTTCTTGTTGTTTTTTTTTTTTTTTTTTAAAGAGAAATCACCTGGGATTGAAACAACTGAAACTTTTGTCTCCTTCTCAGACACACACATCCCCTCACCCCTTTTTTCTTCCTGGTCTTGGCTGGCTTGCACCTTCTGGCAGGCACGTAGGTGCTTGTTTTGCTATTGCTGCACAGGATGGAGTCACCAGAAGTGATGTTCCCAGGAGATGTTTTGTGTGGGGATAACAACTGTGTGCTGCAGTTCTGCTCCATCCTCCTTGTGCTGTACATCAGGAAAGACACACTGAACACATCTGGGGAAATGCTTCCCCACATGGACACCAGAGCCCTACCTCAGAGGCAATTAAACACTGCTCACACACCTATCTTTTGTGGCTGGCACTAAACAAATGCTTCACTGAGAAAAAAAAAAAAAAAAAATCTCACAATGGCCTCATTTTTCTAGCAATGATGCCTCAGGCGAGGCCTGTGTAGCCCAGAAAGGAAAAAGGTTAACTTTTTCTGGAATTCCCTGAACCTGCTTATCTGCTTCTTCTCCCGAACCATCTGCCAGTTTCAGACACCTGTTATAATATATCAGTTTGTCTTGCCCTGGTTCCTGGAGTCTATCAGCAACCTGAGCAATTAGTATTGTCAGCAAATCATTCATTAACTGAACTATTCAGTTTCAGCTAACTTAAGACTAATTGTGTATTTAATTCCTATCTAGCAAGATCAAATCAATCAAAAAAAAAGAAAAAAGGACCATGGGTAAATATCAAAGATCAATAGGTAACAAATGAAAACCTTAATTAAAGTCTTATCTGAAAGCTAACAAAAAACACTAAGTTAAAAAAAAGGAGACTATTTCATATCAGGTCATTTTGATTATCCTCCTGCTGTCTCCCCAGTGCAACAAACACTTGATGAAAAGGCTGGAGTACATTTTTGGCATCATGAGAGAGCCTCTCTCCCTCCCCACTTGGCAGAGACCTCATGCAGGCAGTTCAATGCCACTTCCAGGGTGAAGAGTGACCTCACAAAAATGGTATTTTCCTGCACACTTTCCCCTGTGAATTGGGAGCTGCAGCTACTGACCTCCCTGGCAAGGAGACAATTTTGCTGCTGTTTGTGCAGAAGCATCAGAGCTGTAAAGGAGGGAGCGGGAGATTGCTCCCTCCTGTGTGTCATCAGCAGAGGTAAATAACATCTCTGCATCTCTGCTGTGCAAGCCAGAGAGTAATTAGGGGGATCTGCACAGGCCTTTGTGTTGACGAGCTGATTATCTGTTCCTGCCCTTGAGGTTCGGACCCTGTACCGTCCCCAATCCCTGCCTTGGCTTTGGCACTGCCAGGCAAAGGAGAGCGTGAGACAAGGAAAGCAAAAGCACTGCAACTGATTTTAAACTGTGCTCAGGTACACAACTTTCAACAGAATGAAGGCCAAGCAGATACATCAATAAGTTAAACTCTGTTGAGGTCAAGCAAGAAGAAGGAAAAAACCCAAACCAATAAATCAATCTTATCAGACCAATACACATGATCTCGGTGAGATCGATGGGGCGTGTTTTGTTGGCACGGAAGTTCAGGGACTCAGCCTGGAGAAGGGGGCAAACACCACCAACTTCAGGATGCTGCCAAGAAATCTGAAACAGCAGAACTACTTCCCCAACACATGGCAGCCAGGCACTGCTGCCCAGCTCACAGGCACCAGCTCACCTGTAACAATGAGGAGACCTCGGTGGGGAGCTCAGACAGGAACAGGATAGACATTGGGAATTCCTGTACACTTTCCCACCCTCCAGCTCACGTGCCCTACACCCTATTTATGCCATCAACTGCCAGCCACTTTCCTCTGGCTGTTCCTCTCACCTGAGGGCTCCTTTCCCCACCTGAATTCTGTTTTCTGCATTAGCTCCTTCCTTTATTAGTCATTGCAAAAGCATCCTGATGCAGTGCTGAGTTCTACACAGAGGTGATAGCAACCCTAAATGTAAGTATCTCTAAACTGAAAAAGCATCTTTGCTTCCAAGTACCATGCTGGACCCCTCACAACACCCACATGGATGGGATCTGCTGCCCTGTGCTCTGAAATCAGTGCACATAAATAACAGCTTGGTTACAGCAACTGGGCTTCTCCAAAAAATAAACAAACCTACCCAAGGGTTATGTGATGTGACCCCATCCTTTGTTTTTGGGACTTCTGATAATTAATAATAACCAATTTTATTTCACACTTATGAGGTATCCCAGCTCTCTAAGCATCTGCACTTTTCCCCTCCAGATCCTGATGCTTCTCACTGAGCCAGCCTGCAGCCAGACAGGAGGCAAGTCCTATGCCAGGTGTCCCTTTTTTTTTTTTTTTAATTCTGCTTCCCACTGCACTGGGCTGGAAAGTGCCAGCAGAGCAAAGGAAGGAGGCAGCAGCATCTCCTGCACATCTGTCCCACTGCCCAGCTCTCAGCCACACAGGAGGCTGAAGCCAAAAGACCTAATGAAGCAGAGAACAGCTACACTCCTGACATAAAAGGCATGCCAAGCTTTCATCTTATGAGAGGTTAAAAATAAACAGTTTAGATTTCAGCAAAGTGGTCTGATTAGAGGCAAAGAAAACTACACTGATTTCCATGGAAATGGAATATTTTGTTGCTGCTACTTGATCTTGTTGAAACGTATTAAGAACACAAAAGAGTGCAATTTCAATATCTGGAGAGTGGTAGTATACTTAAAAAATTTAAATTAAATTGATTTCTTTTAAAAGAAAGCTGGCTGATTTTAGTTTCTTAATTAGTTCATTACCACTGCAAATGGAGCATGTTCTTATAAGCTTATGGCAGGATATTACAGAAACAGCTGCAACCCACAACAGAAGAGATACAGACACAGGCAATATCCGTACATAAAAATCATAGACTTAAACATGCTCTTAGGCCCTCTATCTCCTCCCTAAAACCAGCAAAGAATTGTTCTTTAACTCGTAAGTCTTTCTAATTTTAAACCCATTACAAAACAGACCCTAGTTTATATGGAAGAAGGATCAATCCCTAAATTTTGTTTGCTTTTTTGAACGTGTAGGAGTGCTTCCTAAGAATGAGACCTGCCTACACATGCTCTGGAAGCAAAATAACACAATTAGCTTGAGTTCTCATCTCATTACTGTGGTAGGTATCTCCGTAGGGAGGTTTTCTCAGAATGAGCTGCGTCCTATTTCAGTTTAGCTCAGATAGTAACAAAATAATCACTCAAAAATGGGCCAGCACTGCCATGACCTTCACTGTGATAAATACTAAATGCATGTGTGAAGGAAAGGCTGCTTCACTGACACACAGTTGTTCTCTTTGTAGATGTGCCTCAGGGTAGGACCACCTCTAACATTTCCACACACATCACTGGGATATTGCCGCAGCACTGCCCACCTGAAATTTTCTATTAAAAAAAGATGTTTGAAATATCCAGAATCTTTGTTCTTAGCTAAAATAACACATTGTGATGGTGACAAGAAAAAAAAAAAAATCCTTTTCTTCTTCCATTCCATCAAAGTAAAATTTCAACAGAAACAATAAACCCTTTAGGTTTTTATTTTGACAGTGTGACATTTTTTTGACATAAATTTTATACTATTGTAATTTTAGGTGACAGAGCAACTTGAGCTTCTAACCAAAAGGCTGCTGTATTTTTATCTGTGTATTGTGTTTTCCTATATGCTTGCAACTGGCATGTGCTCTCCTTCCAGTAGTGATGACCCAGGAAAGAAAGCAGAGCCAGGAAAGATTTGCTCACAAACCACCAGAGCCCTGACTGAGGACAGATTTCCACTGCAGACAAGTCACACTGGATATTGGTCAGTATAAACATCATCGATACTGTTGCTAAAGGGGACCTTGCCTTGCCTTTTCTTTTTTCTTTTCCTCATGAATTCACCCCTGCAGTTCCCCTTGCATTAGGCTGAAGGTTCTGTTTCCTATATGTTTAATATGAAAGATTGTCCATGGATACATTTAGGAATGGGTCTACAAGCTGCTGAAACACCTAATTTCCAGTGCCTGCTAATTTTCACAGCCCTGATGAAACTGTTGGAGCTCTTTATTGAATGCACAGAAGGCAGCAGCAATAGCAGCCACTGAGTGAGAAGCACAGATGAGAAGAGTGGGTCCTAAATCCCATTCCTGGATGTAACTAGGTGGCTGTGGCTCCTGAGAAATCAGAGCCTATTAACAGAAGAGCCTGGTGAGTACAGCTGATGGGGGAATTGTTGGCAAACAACCTGGGTAAGGGTATAGGAACCTCATTGTGGCCATTACACAATTCTTCCTTTTTTTTGTTATTTCTCTTCTGCTTATAGACACTTTTTGTTTGCCGTTTCCTGATTCTCTCTTCTCAAATAGGTGAATACTACCGTTTGATAGGTTGGGTCAGCTAAAAGCTCCTCAGTGTTTGGTACTTGCAGCCCCACAGATTCACTCTGCAGACTTAATTGTAGTAAGAACCAGCTTAAGAGCAGCAGATTAGTGCCCTGGAGAAATACAGAGATCTCATCCACAGATAAAAGGAAGAACACCACCAGTAATGACAGAAAAGGCATTCATCAGCTATATTTTCTTCACTCATTGTGCTGCACCAAGAAAGAAAGAAAAAAAAAACCCGTGTATTCAGCTCTCCACTTTAGTAATTTTGCTTTTAACAACACCTGACTTTGTATTCAGTCAGCAGACCCTATTACAGGCAGCATTTTTTTGGACACCTGGTGGTTTTGCCTGCACACACAGCCTTCTGCTCCTGGCCAAATACATTTGTGCTTCACTGCCTGCAGGCAGATCATCCGAGGAGAGCAGAGCAGAGCCTGCCAGCCCCACACTTCCCCAAACAAAGCATTAGCTATGCATCAGCAACTTTTATATACAGACCTTATTCCTAGATCGCTTTCCCCTCTGTGTACAGACATGCTGCATCTTACCTACCTGGTCAGTGTGTTGGTGGTTTTCCTGTGCACCTTTGACGTTTCACAGCTCCTATTCGGCTGAAGTGCACTGCCATTTGGATGGTGCTAAACAGGATCCTCCCTGGAAATTTAAACAGATAGTGGGGAAAATCGTAATGAGGCTCTTGGGCATAACCCCCAGCTCACACAGATTAACCACTTTTTTGCTATGTTGTTTTTTTAAAAAGCTAAAACTCTTTTTAAATAAGCCTGAAGTAATGATAATTGATTGAGACCTTCCTGAAATGAATTTGAGCTCAATAAAATTGTGGCCAAGGGAAGAGCTGCACCTTCACTGTGCAGAGGAATCCAGTTTTCTTAGGAGCCTGTGCAAGCCACAGCTCTGCAGGTGGGAGGTTAATTTACTACAGCCTGATTCAGCAATAAAGAAATAAATACAAAATCCTCCTCAGACCTTTCAGACACCAGCACTAGAGAAGCACTGAGAACAGATAAGCACCCTTCTTTTAAACAGAAATCTCAATTCCCACTGGTTTGCCCAAATCAGTCTCAGCATTGTGCAGGACAGAGCTATTTATATATTTATTTAGTGTGGCAGGGGGCCAGCAGGCTGTGGTTAAAAGTGGGGCACAGCTTTTGGGGGTCATTCACAGTCAGAGTCCCACATGAGGATCAGTTTGCAGCTCTCTCTCCCACCCCTGAGGCAGGAAAGGGCTGAGTAATGGGTGATTCTCCTGGGACACTGGCTTTCCCTGCCTTTTCTCCAGGAATTAGGGAGGCAGGAGGAAAAGGGCTTCTCTTAACTAGGAAACAGTGTGCGTCCGTTTTAGCTGACTCTCTCAAAAAGCAGGAGCAAACTTGGCTTCCTATTTCTAACCATTCTCATAGAAGGTAGGCTACAAATAAGTAGTATTTAGGTCAGCAGAATCACATTTATAAGCCATAAATCAAATCCAGCAGACTTTGAACGCATATTTGTAGTGTATAGACCACAACTTTGAAGGTCCTGTGAATCCTGATGGTGAGCTGCTGGATTTTGTTTCCAGGGCATTTAGGAGGCAAATCAAGAAACTCCAGCAGCCCCAGAGGGGTCTGTAATCTGCCACGGGGATGTGCAGTGTGCTGACAGTTTCAATAGCAAAGAGCACATGCAGCATTTTGTTCACAAAATCCCAGCTTTTTGTCAAATAAAACTGTGTTATGCAGATGATAGTGCCAAGCTTCTGCTGTATCCCCTGTGTGCAGAACTCCTGCATTTCTAAGTTTTGTCCTCATCCATAAGTCTTACTGTTGGAAGCCTGAAGCCTAGGAGTTTTGAACTTTCTGTGCTTTCTGGCACTGACCCTCAAAAGGATGCTGCTTTTGACTTGAGGCCTTGGGAAAGGCTTCCAAGTTTGAGTAATAGAGTTAAAATCAGTGGTGTGTGGTTTGAAGTAGTAGTTTTTGGTTAGTTAAAAAGTACTGCAGTGTAGCTCACAAGTACAGTAATTTCACAACTATAAGGCGCACCTCCGGGAGTCGGCAAATTTCGCAACTTTGTACATTATATAAGGCACACCGGACTATAAGGCGCACTGGGGTTTTTTTGCAGCGAAGATCCGTGCCGCGCGCAACAAAGTAACGAATTAGTAATGGAATCCTGCGCTCGTGGAGTTTACTGGCAGGTGCTCAATTTGCAAACATTTTTCACAGATTGGTGTAGCCTTTAAATGCAGCCCCAAGCGTCCTCCCCATGCGCGGGCCCCGGCACTCCCACCCGCCCCCGGCTGGCAAGGCTGGGCTCGGGGCAGCCGCGGCTTGCGGCGGCCATGGCTTGGGGTGGCCACAGCTCACACCTCAGGGTTGATGCAGTTCAGGGCAGCTCGGGGCCACCCGAGGTTCGGGGCGGCTTGGGGCCACCCACTGTTTGGGGAGGCGTGGGACTGCCCGCGGCTCGGGGTGGCTCAGGGTGGCCCACTCCCTCCCTCCCTGGCCAGGGGCTGCACATGGCAGCCAGATCCCGTCCACGGCAGCCCGATCCCGCCCACCCAGCATGGCTCCTGCTGGCCAGGGCCTGCCCGGTCCCGCCCACCCCACGTGGCTCCTGCTGGCCGGGGGCTGCCTGCAGCTGCCTGCTCCTGCCCCACCTTGCAGCTCGGTGCTCCCGTGGCACTGTCCCCCTTGCATCTCGGCTCACAGCTCGCACTTCCAGGTTGGTAAATTTCGCAACTTTGTACATTATATAAGGCGCACAGGACTATAAGGCGCACTTCTGGGTTCGGACCAAAATTTTTGTCAAAAAGGTGCGCCTTGTAGTCGTGAAATTACTGTATTTGGTCATTAGGTAAAAAAATATGAGTAATATAAATATTAGTTTTTAATTAAATGGTTGGACTTAAAAAAACATTATAACTAACTAAATCTATCTCTATTTTCTCACTTTTAACTTATTAACTAAAAATACTATAAAATTCATTATACATTAAATAAAAATTAATAAGTAACCAAATCCAAATACAAAAATCCTATCTCTCATATTTCAATCCTAACTGTATATAAAAACAAAACAAAAACCACCCAAACCACTAATATACAATCCCACTAATATTTTACATCCCTAAGTTTTGTCCTCATTGCACACAGACGTTTTACTATCTGCATTGCCCTTCCCTTCAAATCCCTCAGTTGTCTTACATGATGCTCAGTGCTGCTCATGGAGTCTGGTGAGGATCTTTTCATTCCCCCTCCTGCATCTCATCAAGTTCTCAAAATAGAAAGGAAATGAGTTTCTACATGACTACAAAGTAGCCCCCATGTGTGGGAAATAGCAATTCCCATGAAAAAAAATATAGAGGAACCGGCCATGTTCCCTTAAAAGGGGAGGAAATGTTTATCCTTTGGTTAACAGAGGAGGAGATGTGTTTGAAACACATTACTGGTGTAGCCACTAAAATAAACTTTCCAAAGGAGTCCACTGATATACAAATGCTTACATTCAGGAGCAAATATCACTCAAAAATGGCACAGTGCTCACATCCATCACATTTGGCACAGTCAACAGGCACTAGAGCAGCTCCCATCTGAAGGCAAATATGACCTGCAGATCTTTCCCTTTCTACTTGTTTCCCCCTCTGCACAGCACTGTTTGTGTCTGGGTTCCTCTCAGTGCAGGCTCTTGGCAGTTTGAAGAGAACAGTAATTGCTACTTCAGTGATGGAGGAGGAAATAAAAGGAGCACCCTGCCTCTTGTTTGCACAATTGTCTGTCTTTAAATGGAATGAGGAGATTGGATGAATTTCTGCCTTGGAAGGATGGGAGCTGTAAGCCTCTTGTGATGTGCCTGTGTGAGCCAGCCCTCCTTCCCTGCTGGCTTTACATGGATCTTGTCACTGCTGGCTTCTCCATGTGGGAAAGCAGCACAGCTCCGGGTGCAGGGCTGGGATTCCCTCTCACTGCAGCAGCAGTTCCTTGATTTTCCAGCTGTTTGTTCATTGTTGCAGGGAAGGACAGGGCTGACTCACACCATCTCATAGGAGACCTTTGCTGTGTCTGCCTGACGATCAAAAGAGGGATTTGTAGCTACCTGGGGTGCATGAGGATCCTAGGCTGTGGTGACAAGCAGCCTGGCTGAGATACAGTTAAGAGAAATGTGCTTGTTTAGCCACCTGAGACTTGAAAGCTCTCAGCCTGTTGAGAAAGGGCACATCCAGCACTTCTCAGGCAGGGGCAAGATCCACTCCAGAAGCACATGGGAAAGAGGAAAGTTTTGCTCTTGGAAGTACCTGGAAATGTCTAAAATATTCATGAGGCGTGGAGATCAAGTAACAGAGACAGCATGTGATGGAGAGACGGAGATCACAAGTGATACCCTGATGTCAGACAGGGAAAAAACACTGAGATATTCACATCCTCTCCAAATGAAAATGTGTGGAAAATGGGCGGTCCTTGCAGCCATTTCTGTGCTGAAATGCACCAGTGGGGTCAAAAAATACGAACCTGTCCAGGTATTGTTTCCCCTATACCCATGTCTCCAGCATCTTTAAAAGAACGGAGAAAAAGAAAACAAACAAAAAATAAAAGCCCTGCTATGCTCTGTGGGATAACACCCAGGGTAAGAGTAAAATGGCCCAACTGCAGATGGCAATTACAAGAAAGGACAACATTTCCCCCACTTCTCCGCTCCTTTTCCTGTAAGCCTGCTTGTGGCTCACTAGCTGAGGACCTGCAGAGGTTTGGGAAGGCAGAATGCGATCCCCCATGGAGTCAATGCACCTGCCTTCTTGGAAGAGACGAATGGCTTTTTATCACACAGAGATATAGGTAATTTTCTCTTCCCTTCACGTGGAATGTAGGCTCTTCCCTTAATAAATCACTGCTGCTCCTGATAACATATCCAATAGAAGTTACACGGGATCTTTCACTGACATTTTTGGGTCAAAGTTGTCTCACTGAGTTTCTGCTCTGGAAAATCTGTTCTCTGCAAAGAAGACACCCACCTCTCAAAGGAAGGCTCCTGGGAGTTCTACATCCCTCACAGGACAGCTGGAAAATTTGGCTGGGCAAAGCTGTGTTTTTAAGCATTGCAGATAATCCTGCTGAGCTGTGTATGGGATGTGAGTACAGGTCGTGGGGCACACACTGAAATAGTGACTCTGCTGTCTGTAATTGTATAAGCAGCTTCTCAAAAAGCTGGGGAGACACATCCCAGGAAATTTGCTGTCTGAGGTTATGAAGATAGTAGATATTTTTAGAAATCAGCTCCACTGCCAGAAAAAGGGGTGGAAATACTCTCCCATGGAAGCTAGAAGAGACAAACTCAGGAATGTTGGGACAGTGAGAAAACAGAGTGTTGAGAAAGATGGATAAATGCTAGGGGAAGACTCCTTTCATAAAACAATCTGTTGTGGGAAATGTGAAAATTAAGTTGGCTCTTAGAATGAGGAATCCCACCCAAAGCTGCTTTTCTGGGGAAGGGGATTATCTTGGCTTTGCTTCCCTAATGTTTTTAAACACACAGACATTTTAATTAAGCATTGCTACTTTCCTAATTGTTGAGGCTATTCTCAGAGTCTCCCAAGATTTTCCAGGCTCTGCAGTGTTGGCCTGGAGTAGGGATTGCTCAATTAGCAGCAAAATATAGCAAGCAGTGAGATGTGGGACTCGGTGCCCTGGTCAAATAGGAATTCTGACAGTTTATGAAACACTGATGCAATTCTGCTGAGATGGAGCCAGAAAATGGATTAATTTTGGCTGTTCTGTTCCTGCAGATTCACCTGGATTTTTCCAGAGGATGTGAGTACAGTCTTTGCTTGTTGTGTACCACAAGACCTCCTGCAGTGCTGCTCTGTGCTGTGCTCTGCAGGGACCACTTTTCCCAGGCTGTGTGAAATTACATCTCAGCCTTGAAGTTCAACAACTTTCATCTCCTCTGATGGAAGAAACCCCTGTACCAATAACCAAAAGTAGCCTGGCCCCATCTGTAGGGTTACAGTCTGTTCAGAATCCCAAAAACTTGTGTTTGGGACATCACTAGTTTCTCTTCCTGGGAATTATAGCTATATATCTCAATACATAAAAGGCATCTGATTTTTCACAGGTGTGACTTCAAATTGTAAAAATAAAGCTGAGAGTAAGGGCTCAGAGCTTCCAGGGCTTGTTAAAACAGTCCAGCCTTGAAATTATGTAAAGAAGGGGAAACAAAAAACAATTAAACCCCCTTTAGCTTCATTGTAAGCTTTTCTATTTTCCTACTCAGAAGTTTAGTCAAGCAAGCAGCACAAAACAACCACGGATCTGAGATGAGCAAATAATGCAATATTCCTGTGGAAGATGCAAATCTTACCCTCCCTCCCCTGCTCCCCAGCTTTGAGTGCCCCTCTGACCCCCAGGCATTTAATTTTTCGACAGAATACTCACTTTTGGGCTCCAGATAGGTAACAAAACATTCATGTCAGGGATTTCATCACATCTGTGCACAGTGCCTGCACCCAAAAGCAAGCTTAGAGCAGAGCTTAGTCCAGGTGTCTGCCAGCTGATGCTCAAGTCTAATAGCTGTCTCAGAGGTGTGTGTGGGGCTGGGAGATGACACAGGACTGTCTCTAGATGCCTCACCCTGCAGAAACACCAACACTACCCACCAGGACCGGTGCCAGGTCTCTGATTTTAGCACACCCTCACTAGTGGGGAATCTTTGTTTTTGTGAGCCCTCCTCCACCTCCTTGCTGCTCCAAAATGACCCAACAACCTGAAGCAACCATTTGGAATTGAAATTTCTGCTGGAACAGTAGGCTTACAAGATAAATGCTGAGGGATGCAGAGTGTTAGACAGCTACAGGCATCACTGCAAACCCTTCTGATAACAACAGATTCAGACCAGTGTATTGTGTCTTGCACACATGTCTGTATTAATAGCTTGGATCTCTTCAGGGGGTTGGCAGAGATCTAAAGTTGTATTAATGTATTTTTCTTGCCTCTTCAATTAAAAAAAAAAAAAAAAAAAAAAAACCAAACCAAAAACCCAACTACCTTTAAAGTGAGGTCCTAAGCTGTCATGAATTCTCACTAGATATGCTGTAATCGCTATTTCAAAAAGAGCAAAGTGGAGAGACAATTGCAGAAATAGAAAAGTGAAGCTGTTTTGGAGATTTAAAGCAACCAGTACCTGTGTTATGTTCTCTCTCTTCCAGATGGCTTGAATCTGAATTGCTTTCTGCTACCATTTTTTAAATTTTACTTTTTTTTACAAGTAACTTAATGATTTTTTATGGCATGATGTAATGAAATCTGAACTGATGTTACATTTCACTAATGTACAGCTCCCTTGAGCCAATATCAATTTTGTCTGTGATGGCAGAGGTCAGCTGAGGGGCTCTCCCCTTAGCTCTGTCACAACCTCTTGAGTTTCCAGGACTTATAAATAAATCAGACACTCACATTTCAAGCAGGGAGTCAGATTCTGAAGAGTATCTCCTGACCCATGAAAAGCAATTTTTACTTGAATGATATTTCAATCAAAACTGATCAAGGATGACCTGACCTGGGCCTTGAATATGAGCAGATAGAAAATCCGTTGAGGGTGCAGTGGCTGTTTCTCAGTTTGAACTCACTGCAGTCTGTACAACTCAACTCCTAACCCAGGGCTCCCTCAGCCAGTGCTCCTGCCATCACATTCCTTGGGGACACTGTGCCACGGGCCAGGGGACACCTCTTCCAGAACTGTGACCTGCCATAAGGACACTTTTGTTTAGGGGATACCAAATCCCACAGGATGACCCTCTCTCTCTGCACCCTGGGGTGATACTGGCTGACCTGCAGAATTAAAGTCTTCCTTCCCTGCTGGACTCCTTTTCCCGTTTTGGAACAACAACTTGGGACTTCCTGGGAGAGTGATAAACCCTCCTAGCCCCAAGAGGGAGGATGTGCTTCCCAGAGCCCACGCAGGGGCACTTTTAGCACATTGGTGTTGCCACAGGACCAGGCTGAGGCTCCTTGGCAGATTCCCTGGAAGGATGTCAGCCCCAAAACCCATAAATAAATCTCTGTAAATTTTTTGGATGAATACTATTGATTGGTGTCTTCAGCAATATGAACTTGGAATTCTTTGACTGTTGTACTAGGTAGATAAACCTCCTGTTTTACAAATACAGGCAGACTAATCTGTGAAAATCCCTAATTACTAGGGGATAAATAATACTAATATACTAAATATTAATAAAACGTTATGATTATATTTTACTGAGTCTGTCTGGGCTTTCACACTTCCCCATACCCTCAGCTGAACTCACTAAAATTATATTATCTGAGGTGTTTTTCCTATAGAGCATCGACTAGCTCATCCTTAATATTTCTCAAGCTTGACAGGCATTTCCCCTTTTCATTTTTTCTGGCCAAAGCCTTCTTGCTTCTTCCTGTGATGAAGCAAAAATCGTCCTCTGGAGGCAGGGTTCAGAAAGGGTTGTATGTCAGGGCAGGGGGAAAATGTAGATTCGCTCTTTAGCTTGGATGTTGCCAGGGCCAGTAACCCCCTGAATCCCCTCTTCCTTTGCAGGTGACAGCTTCCTCCCACATCCCTCTGAATTTGCGTTGGATTAAATCAGTGTGTACACAAAGCACATCGAGGACTTGCAAGCAGTTACAGATGCAAAATGCTGCGTTTCACACCCGGAGTGACCAGGCAGAGCCAGCCTGGGCTTACATTTGCACTGGGGCAGGTTGAGGAGCCATCCTATCCTGCTTCCTGCCCCAAAACAACGAGGCTGGAACCTTGTGCTAATCAACGCATTGTTCACCAGAACCAGGAGGTCCAGAAGGGGCTGCTGGCCCTTGAGAGTAGGGAAAAAAATTCAGCAATTAAGTCTGCATTTTCTTGGTTTCTTCTCCACTCCTCTGTACTTACTCAGCTCTAAAATGTCATGGAAACAACTTTTTTTTCCTCCCTTTTTTCCCTTTTTCCACGGCCATACTTACTAGGTAATACTTCAGCTTCAAATACCTTATCTCACAAAGAAGAATGGAGCAGTGGGACTGACCTTGACCTTAAGCTTAAACGAGCCTTAATTTAAATGCCAGATCTCCAAGAGACCCAAACCACATCACTGAGGCTCTGGGAAGTTAAAAGGAAAAACTAGTAACTTTCTACTTCTCTTACAAATTGTGAGGATTAAGATACCATGGATTATGAGTTTCTCAGCTCTTCAGTAATGTCTTCCTTCATCAGCAAGATCTGGCAAGATTAAGTGATTAATTTAGTTGCTGATGTGGGAAATGTTCAAGTTCGGAGGATTTTTCTTGTCCTTACCTGAACTCTCCCTGTAGAGAAATTTTTCAACTGAGTAATGATTCACTCCACTCCAAGTTATTGGTCTGAAGGGAAGGATATTTAGAGTTTTAATTCTCAACAATCACATCTAATTCCTCAGTGAAAGATGCTGTGACATCACAAGAATGAAATTGGTTACTTAGGTGGAAAACAAGCTTAAAATCTGTCATAAATAACAGCTTAAAAAGGTGGCTAAAGGGCCAACATAAAAGAAAATTAAGTAGACACATAAAGTAGAAACCAACACAGCAGCTGAGAAAAGGGGAGGAAAAAAACCCCATAAAGTCGCAGATCTGTGGGATTCATTTCTCTGATAGATTCTCAATTTAATTTTGGGTCAGATGGCTTGCATTGAGCTTGTTTCTCTTGATCCCTGAGAGTCTTAAGGCTGGGTAACAATCTCCAGCCCTTGAGAGGCTTCAGCACAGCCAGGAGAGCTCTCCTTGGGAAAGCACTATGGTTTCCATCACCAGTGAGACTGGTTCCAATTTGCAGAGTTCACTCAAAACCAGAGACCTAGAACATCTCTGGGACTTCTTGACAACTCTAGCATTGCTCAGCTTGAGGACACTTTCTTTATGGGATTTTTAAATGGAATTTCTCATGGAAAGTCTAATTGCAGGTAAAATCCTGAAAGCCATGGAGGAAATTAGAAATCACAAAATATCTTTCTCCCATTCCATGATTGAGCATCTGCACTGAGCAGGAAACTAATGGTCCTTCTTGAGTAATAGCTTCTCTGGAGGGGAAGTAATTAGTCATACTCTCTAATATTGCAAATGTAATAACTCTGATAAGAAATTCAATGTAGAAATACTGCTCCAGAGCAGTTCCTTGTAATATCCCAAGATACTGGACTGGAGATGGGCATTCCTTAGCTTTTTAGCCCGTATGTAAAGGATGAACCACCTGCAAATACCACCTGGCAGGCAGCAGCTGCTCTCCTTATGGCCAAAAGCACTCTGTGGGACACAGAGGGACCTGGCAGAGGTGGCCACTTTTTCTGTGCACCCATGTCCCTGCTGCTGCTCCCTTCTCCAGGGTCCTTCACAACACCTTTTCCAAGCACATTCCTGGAAAGCACCTCCAAAATTAATTTTACCCAATGCAGGAGGAATGCTGGGAGGCCAGCACTTAACTTCCAAACAGATTTGGGCTGGCACCCAAGGGCATATTTGGGTGCCAAACACCCATTTGGTGGGAGGATCTCAGTACCTCGAGCTGTGAGTTTCTTTCTCATAAGAAACCCTGCACCCTTTTCCAGTGTTCCCCTCCGAGTAAAACTTCCACCCAGTTCCAAAAACTTGCTCTGCAAAGATGAATCACGCTCCCATTTCTTCTCTGTTGTTGCCAGGGCTCATTTTTCCTATTGTTCTTCTGTAGATTAAGGTAATTCATTCAGAAATGAAATTCAATCCCATACAATGGCCTTGGCAAAACTAAATGCTATCGAGGAGAGCATGGGGTATTACAATCCTTCTAAAAAGTGGGAATTTCACTGTAATTTCTTTTGGCCAAGTTTCATAATTCATTTTTAAAGGAGCTCTTTAGAAACACAGTCTCTGTGCTTAACTCCACCTTAATTGTAAAAAAAATTGCAAACCTTTTTATTTATTACCTCCTTTTCCATGCTTATTTTTCTCCAATTGTTAATAATTTTAATTAACACCAGAATATCTCAGCAGCACATCATCTCCTTTTTCATTACAAGTGTTAATTGCAGACTCAAATAAAAGGTGAAGAAGAAATTGAGGTAAACATCAAAAGAAGCTCAACACTATTGGATGTGCAGAAGAACAATTACTTGCACAGTTGTTTTATTAGGGCTTTAGTTGATTTACAGGAAAGCTTTAAACTGACTTTTGTATATCTTTCTTCCTCTATGTATTTTTAAAACAATAGATGTACATCTTTTTTTCTTTCCCAAAGAAATGCTTTTTACCAGATGCATTTTGCTCAGAACCGCTCACAGAGCTGAAGCACACTCAGAACCTAAGCTCTGATCTACACTTTAATTTCCAGTTCTTATTTTGGAAGATTTTATCAGTACTACTCATACCAAATACTGAGGGCTTCTAAAGTCTTGACCTAACAAGGGTCATTTATCTCCATGCACAGATACATGGTATGAACAGATGGACACAGCAACACTTTCCACCAAAACAAAGGGTTGAGAAAAGGAGGCAGGTGATACCTCTGAAGGCCAGCTGTAGCATCCAATCCTACTGCCTAACAATTTGGGATGGTTTGTGTCAGGAGAGACCTCAAACACAACAGGTTCAACCCCCCTGCCATGGGCAGGGACAGCTCCTGTTAGGTCAGGCTGCCCAGAGCCCTGTCCAACCTGGCCTTTCACACCGCCTAGAGGTCAGCAGAAGCAGGCAAAGAGCTTGGCAAAACAGAAATCCCTGAGGCTTTCCCAGGACACAGGGAGCTTGTGGGTAGGTGTTTCACAACAAAGAGCATCTGAGCACTGAGGGGTGAGGTGTTCGCCAGGAGGAGAATGAGCAAGGGCAGCACTGCTGTGTTCAGCACAGCTGAACTCCCTGAAAGCTTCACCAGCAAGGAGGAGTAGGAGGAGGTTGCCCCTCATTGCAATAGGAGCTGGAACACCTGCAGCTGCATCCTCAGGTGGGTGTAGAAGCACAGGGGAGCCCTGCTGGCTCACAGAGGAGCCAACGTGACAGAAAAGTGGAGCTGACACCTTGAGATGGAGATCTCTAATTCTCCCAGCTTCACCTTCTCCTGAGTTAGAACATCCTATCCTTGTCCTCAAGCCACACCAAAAACACCACCACAGAAAAGTATGGCTGCTGGTCTGGTCTCCTTTCAAAGATGCAGAGTATTCCTGATGTCACCCTTCCCTAATTTTCCCCAAAGCTCAAAGCTCATTCCAGGCAAGGGAGGCACTCGTGGACAAGTAGAATTCCTGGACAAGCACCTCTGTACCCCACCAGAACTGCTCAGGATCCATTTAACGTGTGCCACTTGAGCCCTTGGTACCCTGCTGGATTCACATGGGATCTGTCCAGCCCTGGGGAAACCCATCTTTTAACAACCAGAATTTTCCTGCATTGCAGATTCAGGCTTAGGCTACAGGCAAAGGACATATCACTCCAGGTGCTTTTTCTATCACTGAATCTCCCCAAAAATATTCACCCCTTCCTATTTTCCAGGTTAAGTTTCTTAATAATTCGTATGTATTCTCTGCTCCTTCTGTGGTTTTTTAGTATATACTGATTTGTGTTATTCAACATCAATATGAACTTGGTTTTCAAGAAATTTTTGCCTCATTAAGGTTTTTCTTGAAAAAAAAAAGGAGAAAAATAAGTGGACTAAAGGCTATGAAAGACTCCTGCCCTACTCTACAGTCCAGCAGAACTCCATCCTAAAAAGAAACAGCACTGGGGAATCCCTCAGGAAAAGTTCATTTGATTAAACCACAGTATTTGCAAAGTCTTTCCAATTTAACCCCTCAGAAGGAGCCTCAGGAGGGACACTGCAGCCTCAACACTTCATGTTTCCTGCCCATTGGAGTCCACTTCATGTTGGCTTGGTCCCCAATTACCCTTCACAGTCACACCTCCTCCCTTCCCTGCACAGCCCATGAACAACAGCAGACGAATCAAAGCCCCCAGCCCCTTCCCCATCACCTTCAGCCAGTAAAGAGAAAGAACAAAATCAGATTTTTGGAATTTTTTCTGAATGGCACAGGGGGTCTGTGCAGGATTGGGTGTTTGAGGCAGATCCTGGCAGCTCCAAAGGCTGCTCAGAGTGTGCTGATGTGCTCCCCATTGTTTCACTCTGCACTTTGACTTCTCAAGTTTTCTGTTTTGTTGCTTCCCCTATTTCCCTGCCAACCTTCCTCAGCCCCCAGCACTTGCTCTCTCTTTCAACTCTTGTGTACTCCCCTGTGAAATGCTGCTCTCCTCTCATGAGGATTTTCTTCTTCTCAGCGTTTTTTTTTTTTTTTTCTCTAATTTCCACTTTTCCAAAAGGAAATAGGACCTCTTTTGCTTTAATTACAGCTCCAGTTAGCATCCTCCAGCCTTCTACTAACCCCTTTCATTTTCACTGCTTCCTCCCAGTGGACCTGGCCCACTCAATTTCATAATTCCCTAAAATTTACTTTCCTAAATGTGGTTCTGTGTGCATAATTCATCCATAAATTGGATTTGCTTCCTACTGGGATAATCAAACAATCTTCTGTAGCCTTTTTTTTTTTTCCTACACCTGTTGTTCTTCTTTCCTTCCAGGTAATTATGCACAAAATGTTACAGATTTGGGAGAGGAAAGCAGGAGAAAGCAGATCATGCTACAAAATCCACATTTCCCTCTCCTTACTGAGACTTCCCCTTCTTCCTGTAATCAAATACATTCATTTAATTCAACAGGGCTGACATTTCTAAGCAAAATAAAGTAGACATTGCTTTATGGTAAAATGTGAGTTAGGCAGAGCCAGATCTTGGGCTCATATAAATCAGAACAGACCTATTGTCTTCAGAGCTTTAAATCTGTTGGGTCTTTTTCTTGCTTTTCTTTCTCTTAAAATTGTAAGCTGGTTGACTTAGCACATTATTTTTTGAGCCATTAATAGAGTGGAGTCTAATTTGGAAGCAAAGCTAACGGCCAGGAAAACCAAGCAGCACAGATGACAAAATTATCACACCTTCCCTGGTACTGGCAAGAAGAAAGAGGGCTGAAGGCTTGCACATGTGGCTTACTCTCATTAGTGTGAAAACTAGTGTGCTTTGAGGGGGGTAAAATGTATTTTATTATTCAAATTGGCTTCCTTTTTCATATCAATTTATGACATGACATCCATTTTGTGAATCTCTCAGGAGGGAAACGTGCTCACACGGATCTTCAGCATGGGTTTATTTGTCAAATGATCACAGGACAAACCGTGATGAATAACATCCACACAAATGTGTTGCCTTTACATGTGCTTGCTTCACAGCCAGTGAGAAAAGAGAGAAAACCAACCCAAACAGACAGAAAACACACAGAGCATGACTATTTGTAACATATATGCAAAGAGTTTTCACGCAGCAGAGACATATCCCCGGGCTCCTCGCTGCTCCTATAACACAAATAAGAAATGTATAAAATACCTCATAAACCAGCTTGTTGGATTTTATGGCAAGAAATCTATCAGCCATCATATTACCATGCAAATCCTCTTATTGTATTGTCTGACAACAGCAATTCAAATAAAAAAAAATATAAAAAACCTTAACAACCTAGGAATAAATTCTCTTTCATGCATGCCAGAAGCTCCCATTAACAGTAGTAGGAATTTCTCTGCAGGGGCTTGTCAAGGTGAGAATAGACTGCCCACCCTTCTTCCCTGTTCAGAGACTGAGAGCTGAATTGCTGCATATATCTATTTGTTTTTTTCATGGAGAGATCAAAGAAGAAAGTCAGGAATAAAAGATATTAAAAAAAAAACAAAACCCAAACAATCCAGTACTCAAGACAGTCCCAAAGAGAAAAGGTACAGTGTTACATATCCTCTTACTCTTTGGCATCCTCTAGGATTAGTGAGACAAATTTCCATGAAACAGATTTCTTCCAGATTCTATACTTAAATCAGAATCAGTCAACACCAAATGGCTTCAGAGGTGGAGGCTGGTTGTGGTCTTTCCTCCCTCTTTTAGCCAGAAGTCTTTATAGGAGCAAAGAATGCCTGTCACCTTTAACCTCCATCTCTTAAATATTAGATGAAACACCAACTCTAGAAGTCCCCTGACTTCTTTTACAAATTTCAGCCTAAAGAAAGCAGTGAAATAATTTCACTTAATCTCATTTTCCAAGGTGATGGAAAGAATCAATCCTATACTTCTTGCCCCTTCCCTCCCCATGCCATAAAAGCAGCTAAAAAAGCGGGGTCGCTTTCCAGAAATACAGCTTCTGGTGCTAACTAAAGGGAAACAGTGGAGGAAAAACACCTTGCTGCTGCCCTGGAGTGCTCATGGAGCCAGGGACAGTGCAGGGAGGCTGTCAAGTGCACTGCAGGGTTGAGCTGAGTTTGGAATTTATCCTTTCCACAGCGGTGAGAAGATAAAAGATAAAGTGTGGCATAAGAGATAAGAAAATTAAATGGTGCATAAACAAATCTGATGCTGAGTTTGACCTATTGGGGGAAGGGAAGAGCTGCACGCTGCACATCTTCCAGGAGACAAATGGATGGATATTTGGAAATTTGTTCATGTACTACACAGGCCTGTACCATTCGCTAAATGTGAGGTAATAAACCTTATTGGATTCCATATTTTGTGGGAAATGATTCTTTCAAAGCTTTGTCCGTTTAATGGGCACTCATTTAGGAAAGTATTCTATAGGTTTTATTGCATCAAAAGGAATAAAGGGTTTTAAATGAGTCCTAATGCTCTCTCAAAGTGCTGGAGCTGGGAACTTCGAGCTAAATTCACAGTTAGAAGCAGAATCTTTCATAAGCTTTTCAATGTACAGAAGGAAAACTTCAGGGATTGAAGTCTTTTATTTAACAATCCTTAAGTCTCATTTCTCTTTTGATTTATACAGGTAGCCTCTTTCATCTCTCCTCAGTTTTCCTCACCTTCAAGTGTGTTTTCAATCTCTGCACTCTTCTCCTTTTCCCCCACTCCCCTTCTGGACAATAAACAACAAATATACTATTTTCTTCTCCACCTAGTTCAGAATAGCCTCCTGGAGCTTTCTGCTTCTGTATTTTTATGCACTGTTTCCCCTCCACAGGCCACTTATTGACACACCTGGGAATCATAAAATAAGACGGTCTCATTTTCTGGCATTATTGCTCCTGAGCAGTGGAAATGCCATAAAGGCAAGGAAAACCTCCTTGCTTCCCTGCTTTCTGAGGCTCACAACTAGCTACTATCCTGGAGCAAGTCAATCTCACAAAGACTTCCCACAGCTCTGAAGACATGAACTGCTTTAATACTGCTGGCTGCAAAGGCACACCTGGCACCCAGCATTTATTTGATTGCTTGTTACAACCTCAATTTTTGTGCCAGTTTTACACAGAGAGCTGCTTCCTCCACATCCATCCCCACCACACCTGGGACCTTGGGAAAACCCAGATAGCAGCACCTGCTCCAGACACTGCATCCTCCTCTTGGCTGTCTTTTTTCCTGTTTCTAACCTGATGCTATTTGGAATGCATTGCCCATTTCTTCTGCAAGCTTTCCTGCAGAAAATTCAGTCATGATGGTAACAGCCCCAGCTCGCTCGTGTGCTCACCCCTAACCTCTGGGAGCAGACCATGGAAGCTGAATCAGCCAGTGCTTCTCAGATGCACTCTGTGGGATGATGCACATTTATGGAGAGAACAATCTTTCCATTAATTTCAATTTCTCAGCCTGGAGTGTGATAGTAGACACAAATTAATCAGACGTGAGCATGCCCAGCTCCTTGTAGGAGTGGGACTGGCTGTAGAAAAACCTCTGAAAATGCACTACATCACTGGGATTTAATCTCACAAAATGGCATTTTTCTGTTTTGAGGCAGGGGAAACCACCAGGCACCGTGCTAGACAAGCCCTGACTGCCAACTGAGCTGCTCTCTGAGTTCACTCTGTGGTGGAATAAAACAACTTGGCTTAAACCACTGTCAATCACAAGTTCATAGCATGCACCTCTCCCTGCATGTATAAACTTCACAGCTGAGCTGGTTTAAGTGGCTCACACAGGCAGTGAGCAGTCAGCCCCCAACTCGTGACGGAGCTGCTGATTTCTGTTCTTATTCAAATCTTTTAATTCCAATTCTGTAATAAACTTCCCTTTCAGTGACTCAAGGAATGATTTGCTTTGTCTCACATATCTCAGCATCTAAAGAAGCTTTGACAGCAGCATACCTAGAGCTTCTGAAATAAATAGATAATAAATCTAATGTTGTCAAGCATAGTGGCATTTTTATTTTATTTTCAAAAAGAATTTAATCTAGCTTCCCAGGGGATTCTTCTCTTGTGTCATAACAAAGTCTGGCTTGTAATGGATTTCCCATTTTTCTTTCTATCTTGTATAATGACAAAATTGCTGCAGAGAGAAGCAGCGTTCTATAATATGTCACAAAACACAAGCGGGAAGTGACAGTTGTCTTCCAAAGGTTGGGTTCAGCCCAAACCCCAGTTTCTGGAATCACAGGCACTAAATTATTTCATATGGCCCCACAATCAGTTTGCAGCCAGGCTTGAAGCACAGGGAAAGTCCATATGCAACATGAACTCCCCCACTCCTCAGATAAAACACACAGTGAGGGGGGAATAATAAAAAAAAAACCCAAATCAATAAATAGCACTTAAGGGCAAAACTTTAAACTGATGGAATATTGACTAAAACAATATAATATAAATAACACTAATATAACATAAATTTAATATTACCCAGTCAAGAATCTGGTTCATACATATCCATCTCTACATGTCATCCTAAATAAAGAACTTTTAATATTAAATTTATGGCAAGTAATGGGATGTAATGGAATTCATATATCCTTTGGGGAAAATGCCTCTATTACATTGCATTATAAATCCTTATGTATCAAAGGACTAAAAGCCACTATTCCCTTCAAGGCCATAATTTTCTGCAACAAATTCCAGAATCCTTTCATTGTTATTAAGCATCCTCGCAAAAGACCAATATTTTCAACTGTGCTTTGGATGATTCTATTCTGCTTGCTTGAAAATTGCATTGCTGGCAGAAAGAAGAGCTGGTGCTCAGTGTACAGTCACAATTGCCACTTAAAAAGAGAATTAAAGACATTTAATCCTGATGACTAAGGGACAGGCAGAACTCAAGCCCCTCAAAGAATTCTGCCCCAGAAGTGACAGAGACTTTCTCCAAAGGCTTTGGCAACCAAACCTCAAGCATCTTGCCTTAAGTATTTCTAGCCCATGGATCCCATTGATCACATCTTATTCCTTCCTTAGCTTGATTGTGGCTTCCACTGCACGGTTTCCCCTACCTCTACAGGTTTCAGTCCTTCCAGCCCTGTACAGAAGCTCATGGGGTGCCCCAGCTTTGCAGGCTCTCAGCAGAGAGGTGGATGGTGCTGAGCCTCAGCAGCTTCACAGCTGAGCTGCTCTTGAGCTACGGCAGGGAGAGCAGGAGAGGGAGTTGGGTAATTGCTCTGAAAGGCTGCCAGGCAGTTCATTTACAGAATTAAACAGTTCATAGTATAATTAACACAAGGAAAACTGTACAGCCTTTTGTTGTTTGTCCCACAAAGTAGCTCATTTCCTCATCCTAACATGACAGGAGGAATGGGATCATGTGCATGGGTCACTGGCCAAGTGCACCTGGATCTCTGCTCTGCTCCATGGCTCCTGCTATGCTTGAGTATTTGGTTGCTTGTAGAGATGCCCAAAGTCCAGGCAGATAACCCATGGGGCACTGAAATGAAAAGAAGGATCTAGGATTGCAAAGGTGGCCACTGCAAGAGCCAGCTTTGACACAACTTGGTGCCATCATCCTGGTTTAAGAGCCCAGCCTCCCTTTTACTGTACCTTCCAAGACCTTTCCCCTTCAAGCACCACTTGAGCCATCAATTAGAACAGCCCCTGGCCAGGTTTCAGTTTTCAGCATCTCCATCTGGGATGTTTGTGGCAGATTTTTGTTTCGTCCCAAAGAGCGCTATTGAAAATCCAACCATCCCAATGTTTTCTCATTCCCAGATGTTACAAGATCTGATATAAAAGGTGAAAGGGAAGTTTCCATAGCCCTTGGTGAGTACTGGGCCACTCTTTGAGCTCCTCCACACCCACTACTCCAGAGATCTGTTGGAAGGAGGAGGAGGGGAAGCTGGGACAAGGCCTCCCACCAACGTGTCTGTGTTCCACAATAATGCTGTAAACAGAGTTCTTTCTCTCTGTAAAACCTCACATTCACCATGGCACAGTAAATCCTTTGCTCCTTCCCGCTCCTACTCTTGCATGTCCTTGTTAGCTGCCCATCTACCTTTGCCACCCCTTTGCTGTGCAGCCAGCAGGGAAGGAGCTCCTCTTGCCAGGGGCTGCTGGAAGATGCTGCACAAGGGGTTTAGAGCCCCCCTCCTCCCATCTCTCCCCACCCCCATGCACCACTTTCTCCTTTTATTTTCGAGAGGCTGGAATATCACAGGATAAAGAGACTGCAGCTGTGTTGGGGAAAAAAAACCCAAAGTCACGCCTCAGCAATTTATGGACAATTTCCCATTAATAAGAGATAATGGAGTGCAGCTCAATGGATTTGCGATTGTACACTTGCTCTTTGAAAATATGGAGGGGGATCTGACAGCAGTTTGTTCCTCTCAGCAATGGCATTACCATGATTTTGTATATCCTATTGTCCACAGGGAAATTTGGACAGTTTAACAGCCTTTTAGGAAAAGCATGAGTGTATCAAGTTATTGAAATGACCTCAAATACTGTCACTGAAAGGGAAGCATCTGATAAAAAATAACCATGGGCATATGATAAAGCATCTGATAGGAATTAACCTTCAGCTCAGTGGGCAGGAGTGGGTCTGTTGGGCTGTGAGAATATGAGACCCAGTTCAATTCCCCTTGCAGAGGAGACTAGGAAAACCCATGTTAGGATGCTGCAGAACACGTTTGCACATGTGTTTCCTAGCAGATCAGCTTTCTTGACTTCCACACATCCCACACAAGCTACAGGGATCACAGGCTCTCACTGCACTGTCAACATGGTGGTCTGAAGTTATACTGCTATTGCACACTGCAAACCAATGCAGGAACAACAAGGCAGCTCCTGCAGGGATGTAAAGCCCTCTGGGGTGACAAACATGGGTGTACAGATCCCCAGACTAACCAGTTTGTACAGGAGTTTTCTCCTGTGCCTTGTCACTGAGTGCCTGAGTCACTGTCTGCAGTCCTGTAGAACCAGGGACCAAAGCTGCCAGATCCGCTCACCAAGGGTAGAGGTTATTCCTCTTCAGAGTTCCTCTGCACTTGCACATGCAGTCCTGGAGAGTCACATTGGTTAATGGTGCAGACAATCCCTCTCAATTTCAATATTTTGTCCCCTGGTATAATTGACTCCCTCAGTACCTTATGAGCAAGGGCAGCCAGAAGTGCGCCTTCTCTTCTTCCTACACACAGCTCCAGCTTAGAAGTGACTTTTTCATCACTAAGGCTAAAGACAAGCAGAAAATTCCATTTAAAATTCACATCTCTAGATCCTCTCTTGTCCTGTTTTGGAGATAATAGAGCTTGGGCTCCCAATGAGGAT
>PYHW01009533.1:759825-788980 GCA_013186435.1 Turdus rufiventris | reverse complement strand
CTATCCAAAATAAATGAGCCCCTGGTTTCCTCCCAGCCTGGGCTAATTGCATTGACAGATTCCAGCTCAGCCATTCCATTTTTAATGAACTGTAAAAATGAGTTTCAAGTCACAAGCTTCCATAGTGAATCTACATTTTGCTGAAGTTTCCAGGCCAGAGTTTTTGCCAAATTCTTTAGAGCCAATAATTTCTAGCTTTACATATATGAAATGCAGGAGCCCAATGAGGAAATGCACCAACTCCCTAAAGGACTTCCATAAGAAATAAATAATAGAAAACAAAAGCAGCATCTTACCAGATCCAGGTATAAGTGGAGGCCCATGAATTCAGCACAACATGGATGCAAACCTTTAATCCGAAATCTTTTCTCAAAGCTCAGGACGGATTCTCTTTACAACTTCCCAAGATGATCCAAGTTCACAGCAGAGGCTAAATTAGTCACACTCGACGTGGTTTCCAGTTTTAGTGCAGGTCTCTCACAGTGACAGGCTTTTCCAAATCATGCAGATCCTGGGCTATGCCACAAACACCCACGTGCACCTCCTGTGACTGATCCTTTGAAGTGAAAACCCAACACTTCCCTAGGCAGAAACATAATTTCCACTGGAGAAGTAAATGGCCATCAGTGTGTCCATTTTCTCCAAGTTCCCCTCCTTCTTACTCCTGCCTCCAGAGACCATGGCAGCACTGCTCAGCCAGAATGGGAGGCAGATTTAATATTCCAAAGTTTCCATTTTCAAAGGAGACAGACAAAGAACAACAGTATTAGCTGTCATGGATTTAAAAAGAGCAGTTTAGTGATCCAACCTGGGGCTTCTCCTTCACTTTGGAGAAAGAACCTTGCCCCAGCCTTTCTCCCAGCCCATCCTTTCCTCACGGAGAAGGAACATTTATGAGTAGACAGGGACACTAAGGCTTCCCGGTAATGCAGATGCAACAGGGCTGCTTCCTTCCAATCTAAAATTACCTAGCATGCACCAGAGCACAAAATAAAACCCAGACAGGCTGAAGTTCGCTGGGGGAAAAGATGTGTTTTGCATTCCATACCATGTCCAATAACATAGATCTCATCCACCTTAAAAATCACCAGAATTTCAGGAGGAATCTTTTTGGATTTTTAAACAGCTCAGCTGAAAGCCAATTCTCTTAATGAAAAACAATAGCAAATTATTTAGTTGTTATTAATCTCATGCACAGAAGTAATTATTTCCCAATTGAGACTTTTGTCTAAAAAAATAGTCTTACAGATTATTTTGGAAAGATGACAAGTCTCCTTGTCAGTTGCTATGTTTTAATTTGCATAAACATGACATTAAAACCTGAAAGAATCGCTTTAAAAAACAATTACTCCATCAACAAAACCTGACAGTGCAGAACTCAATGGCACCACAGAGATCATCTCAGTAAGAAAAGATAATCTTTCTCTTTTACTGACATTAAAAGTAAATTTAAAACCTCTTGCTTTAAACAGGACTGCAGTTCAGATTTAGATTTTAGAGGTCTTTAATAATTGAACATGTGTAAATACCATTATTTTTAGATGCACTGCGGCAGGGAGAGAAGCAATAAACACTGAGCACTTTGACAGGGTTGTTCAGCCCAAAGGAGGAAGGGTTGTACAAGATCTTGCCACGTCGAGAAGACAAAAAGGAGACACCTTCCTATTATCATGCCGTGCCTGTCTCTGGGAGCTTTTGTTCCATTAAAAACTTGTTAATTGCTGCCTTAGTGACAAAGGAACAACATGCTGTGGTGGGACTATTAGGAGTCTACAGGGCTGGCTCACACTTAGGAAGGTGGAGGGGTTTAATTGGCTCTGTGTTCTTAGAAGATGCTATGAAGAGGGATAATCAATTGGTGTCAACCGCTAAAAATGGAGATTCTTTACAAAACGGATCAGAAAATCCAAACCCTGCTTAACTGAAAGCTATGGCATCTGGGGTTGCAAAAAATGAGCTGGAGGTAAAATTTATGAAGTATTTGTGCACAGCCAAGGGGAAAAAAAAATGCTGAGAATTTTAAGAGGCCATCTTCACTTCATCTCTCTGATGGAGCTCTGCCTTCAGTTCTCCAGAAAGCAGGTCTGCAAACTCCCATGCAAACCAGCAAATTTTAAGTCAGAACACCCAATGATGATCTGGCTAAAAAATAATTCCCTTACTACAGCAGTGCAAGGACTGAAACACTTCTTCAGTCCTTCTTGGCAAACCAGAAGTTTCCTGTAGAACCCTTTTACCTCACGCAGCGTATTCATGCAAATTCTCCAGAACTGCTACTTGGTTCTCCCTTTGATCTCATTAAGGACACAGCATACTCCAAAAGCTTCAGACCCAAGAATCAGTTTTATAGCAAGGTCTTTTTTATGAAAAGAAATTAAATGGATGCCTAGTGTGGCCAGGACTGAAATTTCCAGAGGCTTCCTTGTGAAAATTAAACTCTGATATCCCAAAGATACCAACTCTGAGCAATGCGTACCAATAATGGTTTTCCCTTTTTCATTAAAATAGAATGGGAGGAATAAACTCATGGACATGAGAATTATTACTTTCAGTGCTTTTCTAAAGAATATTTTGCTTTAAAAGCAACCAATAAGCTTTTCTCCAGGAGACAACAGGTCTCATGGCCTTTTCCCCACCCTCACAGTAAGCATCCTCAAACAGAGAGMTGTCAGAACTCAGAATTAATCCTCATCTTAAACAAATACCCTTTGTTTACAGACAAGTGGACTCTCCTTTGTCTCTGTGTACTCTCCACTGTTTGGCACGGGGCAGAGCAGCAGAATGGGATAAAGATGACCACAAGGACCATTCTCTTCCCTCAGTACAGACCCTTTACACAGAGTAAATGCCAGCTGTAGCAGCAGGTGTTAATCACAGCTTGCTTGTGACCCCCCCTTCCCCCCCAGACCCCTCGGGGTCCAGAGCCAGCTAAAAGAGAGGCACTTTGAGCTGGTGTTACCCAGAGAGACTCCACAGGACCAAAGGTACTTTGCTGTGAAAAGAAATCCACGTCTTTGGTTGGAAGACAAGGGCAGGCTGCAGATCTACCCCATGGACCTCAGGCATGGCACTTCCATGCATTACTAAATGGAAGGAGCATTTTCTGTTTGTGTCCTCATATTAATTCCAATCAGTAATGAAGTGGGGAGCATCAAAAGGTTTTAGCGGTATACGGGATTAGACCAGGCTTAGATAACTGAATAAATGAACTGACTTAATTAGCTCTCCTGAAACAAATTATTATACAGTGCTCATCTACAACTCTCACATGAACCCAAAAGAGTTCTAGAAATGCATTAATTCCTTGAATAATAAATCTTATATTTTTGCATACCTACTGCAATTATGATGGATAATGAGATTTTAATTAATCAGACCCAGATTTCTAAATGCTTTTGAAGAATGTAGATACATTAGGGACCTCTTTATTGAGTAAATCTTGGAGGGAAAAATAAAAGGAGCAGAAGTCAACAGGAATAGCAACAAAAACAATTCTATGTTTAAACAAACTCATATGTAACTGGCTTCTTAAGAACATCCATCCCCCAAACACCCTGTCCTGGGTATGAAGGCTGCAGACTGTCAAATCCTGGCCAAAATATTGACTTCAGTACCTCTCTAGAGGCAAAATAGTTATTGAATATAATGCTGAATTGAATACATTCTTGGTTTTACTCAAAAAAGATTTTTTCTATTGTAATTTAAATGCTCAACATACAAAGACTATTTTCTTGCTTGTATATTCTGTCTTTCCAGGTACTTCTGAGTGAGAGCCACTCACTATTAGCATGGCAAAGCAGCCATTAAGCCTTTCTCTCATATTTTTCTTTTTTTTCCAACCCTTTCTGAGGAGGTAGCTAAAGATCCCTCTCATGGAAAGGTGGTGGCGTTGCAGTTGTCATTAATTATAAATCAGTTTTTAATATGACTGAGAGCACAAAGATTGTAGGGGGTCTTGTTAACATGAGATTAAAATTCTCTTGAAATGTAATTATTTTGCAAAAGGGTATTGGGCTGGATTTGTGACAACCTATTGCATCTCTGCTCTTACTGCATTGACAGGAGAGATTTTGTTAATCATAGGGAGAATATCAATGCGCACCACTTCCCTTGGAGAAACCCTAGCACTTGCAAGGGAAAAAAAAGCCTGAAGGAGAGGGGACTATAAATCCTAATTACAGACTTCTAGCAAGCCCCCTTTCTTCTCAGCTCCTGTTTTGATAAAAGTCAAGTTGTCACTGAAGGACACCAAGAAAGTCAAGAGTACAACACCCCAGCAGGGCAAGGTTACCTCCTGTACATGTTTGGAATAGGGAAAAAGACAGTACTTCCAGTTTAAACAAAACTGAATTTTAGGTCTTCTTGTGAAACTTTCAAAATTTTTTGCCCTTCTTCACCTTCTTCAATGAACCTCGCTAGGTTTGACACAGTAAATAGCTTTGGCTTTCTCTTCCTTTTTTGCCTCTTAAAAGAACTCAGCCATTTCCTCTGGAAAAGCCACTTTCCCTTGAAAAAATACAGTGAAAGAATTTTATTTTTTTTTTTCTTAAGCCAAGTAATTGGCAGTTGCACATTCAGGCTTCTTTTTCCTCTGTTTGAATTGCTAATCTTTGCACTAAAAGAATGTAATCCTTACTGAACCACAGAGCAGGGAAGCAGGGTAGCAGAGCCCTCCACAGCTGCAGTAATCTGCTCTTAAAGTCAGAATTTACAGAAGCAGTTAGGTGCAGGAGCCCCTCTGGCTCGAGGAATTAGGAAACCAAGTGCTTCAACCACGAGAGGATTTTCCAATTTGTGTATTTGGGCTCGTGCAGAATTTTGCAAATCTGGGCCCTGCGAGTGCAGTATGCAGAGGATGCTAAATTCCCCCTGACCCAGAGGAGCTGAGGCCACAGTGCTCAAATGCTGCTAGGAGAATTTTTCCTGTGTTTAGAGAAATAGGAAATCTAAAAGGCACCTGGCCCAAGACAAAGTGTGTGTTTGCTCAGGCCTTTATGGGAAGAAACTCAGCATTTATAATCGGCACCAGTGCTGCTGCAATCCACCTTGGAAATGTAAAGATTCATTTGGAAGCTGCTCTGATATGTTGCATTCAGCTCTTTGAGCAATGAAATGCTTTTTTCTGCAGTTTCCCCCACCCCCTGAGTTTGGTTGCCCTCCTCACCACCAATCTAAATTCGCTTTGATGTGCTAGGAAAACAAAAAAAAATGTGTGAATTCACCACTTCTGAACATCTTGTCCTCCTAATTTGTACAGAGCTGGTTTGTTCAGCACAGAAACAGTACTAGGAGCAGAATAAATTTATCTGGGAGGTGGGGAGGGGATGGCAGAGCAGAGAGGGCCTCTGCAATTGTGCTGCTCTTCTTGTAGTGTCCTGGGGGTAGGTCTCCTCATGCCCCTGCCCTGCAGCCTTTTTTCTGCCAACTGCAGTCAAGGTGGAAATGTCACCTCCATGCAAAGCCTCCCCATCATTTTATCCTCCTCCTTTCCTCACAAATTTGCCTTTCTTTGGATTGACTGTTTCAGTTTCAGGGTTTCATTATTTGAATTTTTCCTTGCCTCCTGCCAGCTCTCAATTCCCTGGATACCTCATGTCCTCTCAGGGTCTGTTACACTCCTTTGGCACCCTACATTGATCCTTTCCCTTCCCTTGCCCTGCTCCTCCTTGAACATGACTCCTTTGCTCCCCTACTTTCTGTCATTTTCTCCCAGACCCTTCCCTTCCCAGTTCCACCAGCTCTATCCCAGTTGCCTCCCCAGAGCCCCACACTTCTCCTTGCTACAGCACATACACAAAGGCACAGCCAAAGATGAGCTTGAAGACCAGGATTATTGAGAATATGAACATGAAAATACATGCCAGAGCCACTCAGGAAAAAAAACTGGGGACTGAGGTGAAATAGAAAATTAACTAAAAGTGGAGAGCAAATATCTTTGTGCATCTGGGCCTAAAAACTGCATGGGTGAGCCTTGGCAAGCTGTGCCATAGATAGCCAACTTGGAGAAAATCCATTGCAGCAAATCCTCAAGTTAACCCAGGCACTTCTTGAACCTCTATGCCCATTCAATTTGAACCAATATTTTGGTTGGAATAAATAGCATGTCTTCCTCTTTTGAAATAAAAAGGGCAAGTGGAAATCAGATTTTGTTACCTCAGGATATCGAGTCTTAACATTTCCTTCAGTAACGTAATGAGCTGATGACCTTTACAAAGAAGAGAAGGAATGGCCAACTTCATCTTTACTGCATTTATTTTATGTAACAGCTTCCTCAGCTGAGCTGAAGACAGAAATGGGGAGAGCATTATTAGCTCAAGACAGTTGAGTCTCCTTACATTTCTGGAATAGAGATGGGCATGTAAACCATGATAAGTGGTTATCTTCAGTGAGCAATTTAACACCAGCTACAAAGAGAAAGCAGGCCAGGATCTGCACTGATCAAAAGACATCTTGTGCTATTTGATGTCCAGCACTGTAATTTGGGGCATTTTAGTCTTCCCTCTTGGAGCAAGAACCTGCTTGTTCTTTGGGGTCTGAGGGAAAATGAGGATTGCTACACTGGTACAGCAAGAACCACATTAACTTGGCACCAAAGATTCCAGAGGGCAGATCCTCACCCCAACAACATGAGTGTGCCTACCATGGCCAGATGATGATAAATCCCCCTCCAGTGCTCCCAGAGGGGCAATGAGCTGCTTTGGCAGTCATTTGGAGTGGCCTGAGGGTGGCAGTAACTTGTGCCTTCCCCAAGAAACCCCAAAATGGGGTAGGTCATGCCAGGAGGCCTCAGAGCCAGCCCAGGAGGGGATGGATGTGGGATCTATGGTGCCAGCAGAGCCCTGTGGCTGGGGCTCTCCCCAGGAGGTTTTTCCCTTCCAGGACAGCTGAGGGCTGTCAAAAGGAGAATGCATGCAAACAAAGGAAAAGCTGCTCTCAATGGCATGGCTGATGGCTGTCCAGAACAACCCCAAAAAAGCTATCCAGAAACCTGGTATTTCCCTAGCACAATTATGGCTAATAAATCAGGACAATTACCAGGCACACACTACTAAACACATTTTTGCATCTATCCAAAAATATCCACATTTTCTCAGTTTGTGCTTGCAGAGACGAGAGCTGCGAGAGAACAAAAGCATTTGTGTCATCAGGCTTCTCTCTCCTGGCAGTGAATGGGCTTGAGACAATTACATTTTCTTTTTTATGCTCCCATCATCTCCAGCACCTCTGGGAATAACAGGTGCTGGCTGCAATGTCACCACAACCATTCCTGCAGGAGCTGTGAGAGCCCCTCCCTGAAACAAGCCTGTGGGCAATAGGGTTTGACTGCCAAGCACCCAAACAAATTCTATCCAGATCCTGGCAAAATGTCTGTGCAGAGATCTCTGTCACAGCTTGGAGAGAACTTGGCTGTTCTTATGAGCTCTGAAAGCCTGCTTTTGGTCAGTCTCTCTGTTCCCTCTGAAAAAATGGCCTCATCTGTCACATGAAACTTGCTTCAGAAATTTCCAATTTCCCTGTCCAGCCATATTCCCTCATGCTTCTCCTGAGGATGGCGCCTTCTCAACTACAGGGAAACAGCGGTGGAGCACAACTGTTACTAAATGAGCCCAGGTACAGGACTTCTGGTCTGCAGGAGATTGATGTCATGATTGCATTTATTTAATTTTATCAGTATAGAGGAATAAACATATGCACAGACCATGTTTATTTCACTCCATCAAATATAATTTTAACAAACATGACACAATTTTTACTGTGAAACAGAATGTCTCAAATATTATGTTTCAGTGCTTTGTAATTGTATTTCAATAGGCGCAAGAAGTATTTTACTGCACAGTGAATGCATTTCATTAAAGAGTATAAATTTACACTCTGTTGTAAATGAATGTTCATTTTGCACTGTAATTTCTTTACTGCAGAATGTTGCCATTTTAGTATTCACTGTAATCAGTCCACTGTGTAGCAAGCAAATGTCATTTATATGATATGTAAAAATTCAGAGAATTCAATTTAAGGGATCTCAGTCTGAAGTATAAATACATGCAAGCCATGTAGCACAAATAAACTTACTCCAGATGGTTGCAGATAGAATCAAACCCTGCCATCATATGAAATAAAATTCCCAGTACAAATATAAGCTATTCGGCACAGCTTCTGCTGACCAAACTGGCCAGAAAAATTAGCACTTATCCAAACACAATAAATTTAAGGAAGTTTTTGCCACTAATAAGAGACCAAGCATTATGTTTTCTAGGTGATTAAACAGCTTTTCTCTCTGAATGTTTCTGAGTACCTAGATGGATATCTGCCCCAGAAAGTACCTCACAGGTAAATATCTAGAAACAGAAAACTATTGATACAATAAAATAAGTGATTCTAAAAGCAACAATGGTTTATTTGCCTCTCTGCATTACAACTGCCTGGAGTACTTACACTACAGCCCAAGAGCATTAGCAAACAGCCAAGCTATTTCTTCTCTGTTGATAGCCACCTTATTGCTTTCAGCAGCTAGCAAATTAAACCTTCAAAATAATTCTCATGTGCACTGACTGTAAAGTGAATTTAAATTAAACTAATATATTACAAGAAAAGTGAGTACCTAGCCAGAGTTCTCAGCAGCCTCTTTCCTCTCCCCAAACCAGAGCACACAAATACAGTTACACGGTTCACACCTGCCACCGTGCATCTGCACATACCATATGCTGCAGGACACACCTCATCCCAGCACTCACACACATATGTATTTGCAAACACCTCCTGCCACTGGGAGATGGGGGAGTCCAGCCAAGAGCTGCTAAAACCGAACAGCAAAAGCCTTACTGCCCATTTCTCCCCCTCATGGCCTCCCTGAGTCTAAAATGGCAATAGTCACCCCAGGCCCTTTACATGGGACATGAAGCAAAAAATAATGAAGTTACTGACTCAGCACCACTGCATCAGCACAAGGAAACTTTGCATAGCCCTGCTGGTGTCCTTCTATTTATCTATCATTCCTTAAATTCAGAGCTGGGAGCAGCCTGCAAGGCTCTCACACCCTGCACTTGCTGGCTCCAGTGCAGAGCTAAACACTGCACTAAGAAGGTTTTAATTGCTCTGTGTTCTTGAGGTGGCACAAAAAGAATGGAGGTGGACAGATAGATTTGAAGTGCTCTAAAACAGCCTCAAATACAGCTTCTTTGCTCTTAGGCTGCTGGCCCTAGCCCTAAAATATGAAAATCCTGATGTGATTGAGAATAATTGCGTTTTGGAGAGGTAGTTGTTCTTGGTAGTTGATGAAAGTCAGCTTAGATGGAAATTTGGGAACCCACTTCTTACCTGTTCATTAAATAATAATGATTTATTAATGAACTATTTTTTTGTTTCTTGGCACCTATCAGTTTTGTCTTCTGCACCTCTAACTTGAAGATTACACTCAAGAACAATCTTTAAAATCTCTGCTCTTACTGTAGGTTGCTCTAGATTAAATTCAAGTTAGCCTCCTGCAAGTAACCCTCTGCAAATGTCTCAACAGGATATCATAGCAGAAATAGCTCTTTAAGTCTGGCAGTGGGCACAGACAGGTTGGAGAATGGATATAATCAGATTTGGAGGCAGTAAATCTGAATGCATCAGCACTGTGAAACCCAGCAAGTTTTCAGTACACATAGCACAGAGTAGGGGAAAAAGCAGAAAAATGATATCAGTCCTTCTCATGGTAGGTATTGCTTTTCTACAGGAATCATGGACTGGTTTGGGTGGTAAGGGACCTTAAAGATCATCTCATTCCAACTCCCTGCCATGGGCAGGGACACCTTCCACCAGACCAGCTTGCTCTAAGCTCAACCTGGCCTTTAACACTTCCAGGGATAGGGCAGCCACAGCTTCTCTGGGCAACCTGTGCCAGTGGTTTATCTCCCTCTGAGTGAAGAATTTCTTCCTAATATATCATCTAAAACTGTCCTCTGTCTGCTTAAATTCATTGTTCTTTGCCCTGCTGCTGTCTTTCCTTGCAAGAAGTTCCTCTCCCTCCTTTCTTTTCTCTGGGCTGAACCCCAAATCTCTCAGCCTTTGTAGGAGAGGCACTCCAGCCCTCTGATTCTCTTCATGGCCTGCTCTGGAGGGTCGCTGGGAGCTCTGGGAGGCTGCCCAGCCCCTTGCAGAGCAGGGCAAACACCATCAAGTTCTGCAAGGAGATATCATGGGGCACATCCCCTCAACATCAAATACGGAATTCCTGCATTGTGGCCAACACAAGTCCTGAAGATTTCTTTTCATACAAAGTTGTTCATCATAACTCTCCTTACTCCCATGCACTATATGAAGCAGCCGCTCATTTTATTACTCTGTGCAATCCAGCTTTGACTACCAAAATCTGTTATACACATTCTTGAGACATGTCCAGTTACTGCTGGCATTAGCACATAGTTTGTCCTGGATTATTCCTCAGCATTTTAAAGCTACCCATGCTGTTACTTGGTCCAAGATTAGATTTACCAGCATTTCATGTCCTGATTCAGCCTTCCTGGTTGGAAGTTTCCAGCTCTAGTCCCTTGGAAGCCTGTAAGTTATGCATGGGTGCAGCAACAGAGCAGTTTAGGTGCCGTTGCAGAGCATGAGGCCGACATTGCTGGACAGGAATATGTTATCTGCACTGCAGGTCACAGAGTGCTCTGTGTTTCCTGCTAATTAAATTCACTGTTGGAAGCTCCTTACATCTCCACGTGATGTATAACTGCAGAGCTGGATGTTGCCCCTAATTGCTTTTTATAACAAGGTTATAAAAGTCATGCTGTTATGTCCACCTATGTCAGGGCCCTGACAATGCTACATGACCAAAAGTGACATTAACACCCCACTGTATTTTTGGTACCAAAATTGGAGACCAATGAGGAAATCTCAGTCCTCTTTCAGTAGGATCTTATTGTTAAGAGCTGTATTTACACAGGAGGGTTAAGGAACATTAAAAAAACTCAAAGTAAAAATCTGGATATCTATATAACGTAAGTGATGTTTGAAGACATGAGATAGTCTAATTGACCAATACTATTAACAGTCAGGTTACACAATTTCTCCAATAGCATATCACAATTTGTTTTCTTCAGCCCTGAAGAAAACTGAGGGAGTGAGTACATGCCAGTGCAGATCTCTGGTGATGACTGATGATGTTCCTTGGCAAGGAACTGAGTGTGAAGAGATCTCTGGATGACCAAATGATTTTTCCCTGCTAACAAAGAACTTCTGCACAGTTCGATATTTGAGCTAAATGGATAAGAGGGACAAACCTGACATTACCCAAACCCATCCCAGATATCCCTGTTTCTCGACTCAGCAATGAGTGAACTAAGGGAAAAAGCAAGTTAGCCCAGCCTGAAACAGGCACCAGCAAGAGTGCTATTTCCACCTAAAACCCACATTCCTTGGGAACCCAGCTCCTGTGGAAGTCTTCTCTGGGCACAAGACGCTGTGCTACTGGGCTAAAGATGAATGCATTTAAAATTCAGTCTCAGATTATTTACCCAGACCAGGCAGGAGGGAAGGGGTCCTAATGTTCATATCACCAGTGGGTACATTTTGTCCCTACTTGTACTCCTGCACCCTCACCAGATGTCAGAGGCAGAATTAATCCGCACAGGCTTTGAAGTCTGGGATGGCATTGTGGAGGGACAGGTGCCACTAGATCATGGAAATTTTTCTGCAGTAATTGCCAATTAATAAGCAAGGGAAAGTGTTCCTTAGAAGTGCTTATTGCCCAGCAGCTCCTGGTTCAGATGGAGATAACTCAGTGCAGTGGGTAGAGGTGCCATGCTAAACCGCCCCTGCAAACCACACTCGTGTGGCACAAGCTTGCCCAAAACCAATAGCAATCAGTTATTAGCTAATGAATCAGTTAATCACAGTCTGATATATGCTTGGCCTAGAAAATCTCACTAGTCCTACTTATGCAACATGTTTACATTTACATTTTGGAAAGCCTAACGCCTTCCAAGCTCCTTTATGTTTGCACACAGCAGAGATCTCTAGGAAAATCTGATAGGGAAGCACAGTGTACACTGAATTATTACAACAGACACCTGAATGAAAACAGTCTTAAGGCAAGGCAGCTCCACTTGCTTTGCACACAACTTGCTGCTTTCTCATTATATTCTTTATCTATTGCTGAGTCAAGAATAAAATCCAATTTTGTCAAACATTTTAAGCCAAATATAAAGGCTGGGGAAGATTTCTTTCTCAAATGACTTTCCATTTAGACGTGCCCTTGTCTGAGACCAGGGTAATAAAACATTTTAGCCCTTTCCAGCAGTCAGATGTCAACTGCTTCAAAACCATCATCAGCATATCTCTAACTAAAAAGTACCTCTGCACAAAGCTTGTCTTCCTGAGGGACTCACACAATGTTCCATCAAGTTTTCCAGCTAGCAGACAGAAGAAAATGCTTGGGTTATCCTCATCCCTTTGCAACTCTCCCAGTCCTTTGCATCTCCACTAGGAATCTGGGTAGGATTTGGTTTCTCTGGAAAATTTTTTGAAGCAGGCATTCAGTTTCAATCTGATCTTGAGAGCAAGGCAAAGGGGCCAACATTCACTCAACTCCCTGCAAGTTTCTGTTCTTTTCTCAGAGAAAACCCTGGGGGATCAAGGCACTATTTTTTGTTCCGTGCCTGGAACACCTGAGAATTCTCTGTAGTGGAAGAGACCCACGGGGAGCTGCAGATGTTCCCAGCAGCATCTCTCTGCAGCAGCAGCATCACAGACAGTCCCTTCTGGCAGCTGTGTCACAGTGGCCTCGATGGATGTAAGCCATTGAGATTCCAGTGGATCCCACTGGTGTTTGCAGTGGATGAGAGGAAATATTCACATTTTTACCAGACAGCTGTAAAATCACGAGGTACTTGCTGCACCAGCAGCTCAGCAAAGATTCTCAGATCATCACTCATTTCTTCACGTAATATGAAAGATAATGACGGCTTGTACTCAGGTACAATAGAGGAGCTCTGTTAGGGTGCTGCTGCCAGGGCTCTGTCATCCTGGCTCCCACACCATGGGCTCTGTGCTGACAGGAGCCTTGCTGGCAATATGAAAAGCTCCCAAAAACTAAAACAGCAGAAAGATTTCAGCGTGTGCATTATTGTAAAGAGTTCTAGGAGAATGACACGAGGGAGTTGCAGAAAGCTCAACAGACCAGCACAGAGGATTTCGAGCTGGTTGCTGATTCTTATTTGCAATTCAAGAAGTCTGTGATTGATCAGACCATTGTTTCTTCTCCTCAAACTACAGACCTTTCCACCCTCAGGGAAATACCAAAGAACAAGGAGTGAATAATGCACTTAAAGTGTGCATTTGGTGGATATTTTAACTAATGCTGACATTTCATTACTGATATCAAATAAAGAATTATACAGGCTCATTCAGCCTGATTTCCTTCACACTATTCCAGTCAGTAGCAATTGCAGCCTAAGTCTCAGGTTGAAGATTATGTTTGCAAATTAGATTTTGGGGAGGTGAGGGAGATAAATCTGTTAGTCTGTGGTTTGATCAAAAGTTTGAAAGATAGTCTTACAACGAAAGGGTGAAATCTTGGCTGCAAAGTCAACATGAGCCTCATCCAAAATTTCTCACAGCCCTTTTAATAGCATAGATGCTTCAAGCTAGTGCATCTGGGTCTCTGAAACAGTGGCAGCAGTATTTCAAATATTCTCAAAGCCAGATACTTGGATGGGCTTGAATTGGTGACAATAATTGTGAAGATCAGCTTCTAAGGCCAAATAGAAACACACCAGGACCACAGGCAGGCTCAGCTGTCTCACAGGAAACACTTGAGGGAAGCAGGATGCCAGGGCTTCAAAGAGGAAAAGCTGGAGGGCACAGCAGCACACGTGCTGAGTGGCAGAAAATTAACAATTTTGATACTGCAGCTACTCCAAAACACATATCACCCAATACACCAAGGCAAAGAATAGAACAGTAGAATTCAGTGAAAAATTAGAAAATTCTTGGCTTGTTTGGGGCATCAAATAATCAATATTTGTTCTCCAAATTGTAACTGATGAAGCAAAACTTCCTTTAGGGCACAGAAGGCACCACAAGAGATGGATCAAACAGCATTCAGCAAAGCAGCACATGCCAGAGCTTTGCCATCAACAGGATTCTCCACACAGCATTTAAAGCAGGTCACAAAACAGCAAGGCACCAGCAGCTGCTTGCATTTACTTTTTTTTTTTTTTTTGTAACATTTTTAAAACAAACTTTTCTTAAGACAAATCTGACCAAGTTATATGCAATAGTTTCTCTCACTCCGACCATTTAAATCAATTTGATAAGCAAGCCAGATTGCACGCCAGTACTTCCAACAATTAACTTGCAAGAAATCCTGTGATGAACCTTAGTCTCTTTTCACACTGACTTTATTATACTCACAAAACTTTACACTTCTTCATATACAATGTGAAAATAAAACACTGCCAGGCTAGCAGACAAATCAGTGATGTAAATGTTCCAGGAAATGAAATTATATAACCTTGGCTGTCTGCAGGGCTTGCAGGAACAGGAGGAAGTATCACCAAATAACTTGAATTCAGTAATTCCCCAGAAGCACCAGTTCCCATAACCTTAGGAAATTCTGATACAGTCAGTAGGAAAAAATTTATCTCTCTGGCAGTAACTACAAAAAAAGAGAAAGTGGGATGCTCAGGAAAAAGAAAACTAAAAGGAGAATTATACACTTGAAGATGTATAGGAAGAGATGGACCAGAAGATTTCTTCTCTGTCAAGCAGAGGATTACAAATCCATCCTGTGTTAACGCTTCCTTTCCAATTTGATCGCAACCACCTTTATTTCTTAAATTTATTTTCAACCCTGGCTTTGAAGTGGTGGGTTATGGGAATGCAATGAAAGGATGCATTACAAAACATCTCTTGATCAGCCATTTGGTCTGACCAGCTGAGCTTCTTTTAATGTTATGCAAAAGCAGCTGAACAGGCCCTCAAGCAGAGGATGCTCCTGGGCTTAACTGGAGCCTGATCAAATCATTGTCTTCCTATTAGAGAATGCAGCCTTGCAGCCCTGCTGCTGAAATGGTGCTTTGATCCTATCTTGTGGAAAACTGGCAAGAGCAACCATTACATATCACATTTTTGATTTTACTCTGCAGCTCTTATTATTACTTTATATGCATAAAAAATGCATGGCTACTTATAAATCTTTGATTATATTCTGGACTAGACCTGTTACATTTTTCACCTCCCCTCCAGGATAAAGTCTGGAAAATGCACACATTCCATAAAGGGCATGGGATACTCTGCAAATTTGAACACAGGCATGCATTCATTCAATGGAGAGCAGCAGCTGTTCCCAGGAAGGGTACAGAAACCAAGAATGTGGAATTTGTCCTTTTTAGCAAATAATTATGCTGAAATTGTGAGAGGCAGCCTCAGTGTTGAAGTGCTGGGAGGCTGAGATGCTCCTCTTATGATTGTCCCTCCTTTCATGTACTGTGAGACAGAGCATGATCCCAAAAACCCTTATCAGTTGAGCTGGTAATAATTATTGTTTTTACAGCTCCATGCAAGAAAACTGCACTGGGAAAGGGACATACCTTGCAGGACGGCTTAGATCCCTGAAAAAGTGAAACAGTAGCCTACGAACCTACCTAGTGCCTGGAAAAATTCACTCATAAAAAGATTCATAGTGGGTTTTGAGCATGTTCATTGATCCAAACTCCTACCAACAGTTACCCCTGACAAAGACACCAATACTGGGCCCTGTTTATAAAGCTGATTTTTTTAAAGAACAGGTATTTCTCTCCTCATACTTGTTTTTTTTTTTTTTTCCCCCTCCTACAGAGTATTTTGACTGATCTGAAATCACAAGACAAAAAGTCACCATGAGTGAAGGAAGGCTCCTTGAATCACACAAGTGGTGCTGGGCCAATTACCCATTAATCTGCAGCAGTTCCTGGTAGAAATGCCCCACTTTTCTCTTAATCCTTATGTAGTGCCAGCACAGCTTGGCGCTCTCCTCTCTGAACACCTTCCCTCCCCACATGCATTTTACATTTTGAAACAAACTCCTAGTGCTCAGGTATTGTGCAGATTACATCCAGCAGGCTGTCCTGTTTTCCAGCCTCCTTTTATTTCCCAGTCAGTAACTGCCTGTTCTGTTTATCAGGAGATTAGGAAGAAAATGTGTTTTTTCCATGAAGGCTGACACAGCCTTTTTTCTCCATTTATACCTACTGATTTTTTTTTTTTTTTTCTACACTGATATATTATATGATCTCCTTTCTGAGTTTCGGTTTTTTTGACGCCAGTGTTTGAAAATCCTTTAGAAAATGCATGGGCTGTTTAGCATCCTATGGAGTGAGGATAGGCCAGGTGTGGATCATTTTACACTGCAGGGAAATGAGGCCTCTTTTCTCCATAATTATAAAATCTGTTTGTACAGAGAGCTTTTCTCTATTGCTAGGCTACAGCCCTCAGTTACCTTATGCCACTTGGTAAATATTCCAAGGTCACTACACCAGGATTTCCTCTGGAAGGCAGAGTTCCTAGAAACAAGGGCTAGGGTAAGGAAAACAATCCTGTGTGAAGCTTGGCTCCATAACGGAAGATGAGAATTTCTCAGCAGTTAGAGCTGAATATTCAGAAAAGCTTTGCTTCTAGTTCCAACATTACCTGAGGAATATCAGTTATCAAAGGGGGAGAGTACACAATTTTACTAGGAGTGATAATATGTTTAAAGTGCTATATACATTTTTTTTTGGTGGATATAGCCAATATAAAAACTATTTGAAAGGTGAAGGATGCTAAGCAATGTTATCATACAGGCACAGTGCCTGTGTCAAATTCATCTTAGGTAACATTTCTTTTTCATGAAGGCATTGAAGCTTTCACCTAAAAACCTCTTTTGCATGTTTTCCTTTCATTTTCTCCCCAGATAGTTTTTTCAGTAGAGTTAAACCGGAGGTTAATCCGTTTAACTTTCACGTCGTCTGCATGAGGGTACTTGAGATAAATCAGTTCTAACTAGTGAAGGGTTTAAATTCAGGGCAGAGGAGTCAAACTGCATGAGTCCATCTTATGGACACCTGTTCAAGGCAGCCTGGCCACAATTAAACAGAGCTTGTTTCCACAGTGAAGAATGTGGAAGAGCATGCAGTGACAGGACAAGGGGGGAGGGCTTAAAACTGACAAATAGTAGGTTGATATTAGATATTAGAAAAAAAAAAATTTATTCTGAGGAGGGTGAGGCACTGGCACTGGTTGCCCAGGGAAATTGTGGCTGCCCCATCCCTGGATCAGGTTGGGTGGAGTTCTGAGCAGCCTGGTCTCGTGGAAGATAACTGCCCATGGCAGAGGATTGGAATTAGATGATCTTTAAGGTCCCTTCCAACCCAAACCTTCTATGGACCTGTGCAGGCTTTGTGTGCAGGATGCATCTAATTTGTCTGGCTGCATTAGCTGTCAAACCCTCACAAAACCTGCAATCCCTTGTTTGCTCAGGACAACCTCCCCATGTCAGTGATGCCAGATTATTTTTGTCTTTTTTTTTTTTTCCCTTTATATATTTTCTGTATTCTTCATACATATATTTGTAGCTTTCTAGCCTATTATTGCATTCATAGCTAATTTTCCCAGTACTTTCCCCTGCCCTGATAGGCAGAAAGACAAAACACATTCCAAAACCCCTTATCCTATCTTGGTTCTTTCTGGGAACCAAGGCCAAAAGCAGCTCTTCAAGACACATTTTCATCAACAAGTTCAGTTTCCATCTGAGGGGGCAGGATTTAGAGAGAAGAAAATGACCTCACCTCTTATGTCTCTAATTGGTGATTTTTGTCAAATATGCTAATATGCTAAACTTCTAAAAACTGTGTAAAAACCCTAGTCCTGTGTGGAAAGAACACTGACCCCTAGGATATTTTTAGTTGGAAAGCACTACCTTTCTCCTTCAGCAGATAGAATTACAGCTACATGGAATAATTTAGTGTTCTAATAGGAAAAAATAAAAATGCCAACAACTGTTCACGCACAGCTTCCTCAAAGGAACTTTTGTGCTTTTAAAAAATCAACAATCTGAAAATGAAATGGGAGGTTAATGTGATCCCCTTGGTGCAGCTGAGTCTGCATGGAAGTGCTTTGTGTCATGTTTTTGTGCCTGGCACAAGCATATGGGATCAGACACAGAGGAGGAGTTCTGAACTTTTCTGCAGACAGATGAATGAATTCAAGCTGAAGTAGCAGCACAGATCTTGCACTAGCCAGTCCAAAAATAGTAAAGAAATCCCTTTTCTACATTTAGCACTGTGTGGATGGGTTTCTGTGTTCATTGATGAGCTCCTAGGCCAGCTCAGGTTTCACAAGAGCTATAGCTCTTTATTTCTACAGTTAAAAGAGTGCAAGAGTTTTGAATATTAGCACGATATTATCTCCCTTTTGGCTTTCACTGCATTCAGCAGGGCTGGCTCCACTAAATAACACATAAATCTTAACTGTCTGTTATAGAAAGATTATTTTGAAAAAGGGTTTCTTGCCAGACTATTATCCATTTTGTACCACTTTTTCTTTCCTTGTTCTGACTTTTTTATTCTTCTATGAGAAAGAAAGATTTTTTTCCTCTCCTTTTTCTTTCTTTTTGTCCTGATCTAATTCTCGCGGTTGATATATAAGGGCACCGATTGAATGTAGTTTTTCATTTTGGCAGCTTTTTTTAAACAAATTCCATAGCATGATCCAACCAGGAACAAATGACCCAGCACTTCCACTTAGAATACTAAGGCTGAATTATCTGGCTTCCTGGGGTCTGATGGAGATGCAGTGAGAATTAAAAAAATTACTGCACAGGAGCAGTAGTGACTGATGTAGGGCCTGCACGCTGAGATTTTGACCTCCACCGTTTCTACAGTAACTGTGCAATGCATTGTGCTTTCTATTCTCAGGCTCGCCTTGGAAGCCAATTAAATTAAAAGGCTATTCATTTCATTCTCTTTGTCTCCAGGATGCTCACACAGAAATGCAAACGATTCCTGTTCAGAGCTCCCTGCATCAGAGAAACTGATATTGTACTGCTAATTTGTGATAACACTATAAACTAATATGCAATCTGCCCCCATTTAAGAGATGTGCATAGGATGTACACTGAACTTACAAAACACTGATTAGGGAGATCATGGAATTAAATCTTCTGAAGGGCACGTCTTTCAAACCCTCAAGGCAGCTCTTTTTCTTGGTTTAATCAGATAGTTAATCATTGCAACTCAGGCTTTCCAAGAGCCAGATTCATCAATACTAGGAAGCATGGATTTGTAATATTGAATATTTACAGTCTCAGGAAAGCTTGGTGAAAAGCAAAGCTGTAAAAAATGATTGGTAAGCACTTTGCTGCTTTAAAAAAAAAAGCAATGGAGCAACTGAGAACATTTCCTAATAAAACCAAAGAATCATTTGAGGACTGATCCACCAACAGAGAAACATAGTCCCAAATACACAGTTCTCTTTTCTCCAGCTCAGGGAGAAATTAACTTTTTTGTTAAACCACAGAAAACAAATTGACATGAAACATCATTATCCCGTGTTTTTATTCTAAGTTAAGCTTGTGGTATAGTTCCCCATGCACTTTGAGCAAGTATAATTTCAGGTTTGGAGGAATGACCTTCACATTGAAGTGAAGCAAGAGGACTTCAACACCATCCTGCAGGATTTGAAATTACATCCTGCAACCTGCCATTTGTGTAGATCATTTTTGCAGGCTAGCAACCACAAATTGGAACGTGCCTATCATCAAAGGCAGATCAAATGTTAGGGCTTTCCTAATGGCCATGTTACTGGAGGTTTGTTGATAGACAAGATGTGGGTTTGTAACAGAGGCAGCAGCCTCCACTGCACTTTGTCTGGACATGGCTGGCAGGGTGCAATAAGCTAAATGATGCTGAAATGATAAAAATGTCTCCAGGCTCATGAAAACCTGGAATGCTATTTCTGGGAAAACCTGGCAGTTTAGACAAAAATTTCAAACACTTAACTAGCTTTGTCAGAGAGATGAAAGCATTCTGGCCCAGAATCACTCACCTGCAGTGCTAAAACCCACGGACCTTTCACTGGGGTGAGCTTGAAGACACTGCTCTGGACTGAGAAAATGAACTTGCTTCCCCCTGCTATGATTGAATTAGTTTTGTTTTCTTCCCTCTCTGAATCTCAATAAAATTTCAATCAGTTACTGAAGTATGAGAAGATGGAAAAAATTAAAGTGAGAAACGGATAAGTGAGTATAGACTCCTTAATGTGGCCTGGAAAAAGGAGCAAGTATGAAAATTTCAAGATGGTCACCTCAGCCTGTCTAGTCATCCTCTACTATGCTGACTAGAAGGAACACAATAAAATGAAGGGTGAATGACTCAGAGATGACTGAATGAGAATTTTTTTGCCAGGAGGATTTTATGCCACAAAGTATCAAGCAGGTCAGCTGGCTTCCCAAAAGTAAAAATGATATAAATATAAAAAATATCTATAAATATAAATGTGTTGTATATATAAATGTAGTGTACTGCAAACCAAAGCACCTGGAGGGGTTTGTACATATTTGTACTCAACAGCACAGGGGGAACAGCAGAAAGCAATACCTGCACAACAAGGAACTCTGGGCTGGCATATTTTTCTATCAATTGCCCTGCTGTAAAGTTTCTTGATGCATCTCCTGACCCTGGCTGGAATGAGCCCTGCTAAAAGAGAAGATGCTACATGATAAAATCCATAGGTCCGTGGGATATGGAGTGTCAGGTCTTTCTGTGTCCTTTGCTGCCTAATTTCCTTGCTTTGGGATAGTTTTCCTTGTTATTATAATTCCTCTGCAGAATATTGAATTGTTGAATTTGATGCAACAGTGATAGGGCAAAACTCCTTCTTCCTGCCTCAGCTTTGCAGCTTAGATGATGAGGTCTCCAACAAGAAAGCTCTGTCTTTGGTAATTTATTTTTGTTTGGTTTTCTAAGTATAACAACCAATTTCTATCAAAAACACCCACTGCTTCCCAAAGCTTTCATTTTTTTCTATGACAATTTCCAAACTAAGGCTTTTCCTGAATAGGATTCTATTTGAAAAGAGAGGACAGAAAGTGGCCAAAATGGATTTTTCAATTAATTTTTCCTCAATGAAAAAAGATGTCTTAAAAGACCAATTTTCCTTTTCAAAAAGAAAGGTATCTGGTGTTTAGAAAAACCTGGAGGGGGAAACTGTAAATGGAACACATTGCTGCCATGTAATTGTGACCAAAAACTCAGCTAGTTTTGAAGGAGAACTTGATTTTATAGAAGAAACAACATTTAATTACAATAACTAATGATAAAAAGAAGTATTATGGAAAGGAAAGAAAACTTGTTTCATGTAAGGATTTACCAGTGCATTGTGGACAAGGTCTGATGAAGACAGATTACCTTGGTTTTTTTGTTTGTTTGAGATATTCTTCACAATCACTTCAGGCATGGTGTCCTCTCCAGAGTATGAGAAGACCTGAGAGCTGGAAGTTTCTTCCTGTGAAAATAACAGAGAAAATACACTTTTAAGCATGGAAAAGTGTCTGACCACCCTGATGACTATGCATGGTTAGCAGATATTGCACCATGCACATACTCTGTTATGCTGCTTTTGTGTTTTTGTTAGCGCAGAAAAAAATGAGTACTTCTTTGCATGATAGTGCCGAAAATAAATGGAAAAAAAACCCCTAAAATAGCTTTGACTTTCTGGGTAATCTTGAGCATTTTTAAAATGTAGTCTTTCCATAAATAAAACACATTATCAAGGAAGGAATAAAAATTGTGAAGAATAAATCAATGGGAGATTTTAATGACACACTCCTGTTACTCACTGAAGCATGGCACCTCATTCTGGGCACATATGCAACATGCATGAGATGTGCTTACAGGGGACACCTATTTCTCACTAAGAGTAAATTCAGACAGGCTTTGTTCTCCAAAGCACCAACCCTGGTGACATAGAAGTAGGACATTTCTAAAAATAAGCCTTCCTTAAGGAAGATGGGGAAAAAAATCTGAGTCACATCATCAATAAAGGATTACTAAAGAAAAAAATCCTAAGAGACTTTAAAAACACCAAGCTTATAACTAGACCCCCCCTTAGTTAAAGTTGTTGTTTTCCAAGGAAAGCTATTGAGGTAAAAGGAGTATCACTAGGGAAGAGATGATTTTATTAGTTCATTTGTCTAATTAGAGGTTTAAGCCATGAGGACCAGCCATGTTCTGGCTTGAAAGGTCAAATGTGAAGCTCATGAGTAATCAGATTTGAGAAATTAGGCCAAAAGAAGTTCCAAAATTAGAGTGTTTTGATCAAAACTTTGAAGTATCTCTCAAGTAAAGCAAAGTTAATTAAATAAAATGTTTCATGACTGATGAGTGAATACATTTGACCATCAGTTTCATATCACATTCTGCTACCCACCAGCTGGAAAGCTGAAGAGACTTTTTCTAACTTCATTAGGACTACCTTGTGGAATAATTGAATCATATAAAACCCTTTAATGCAGATGCACAAGCACAGCACTACCAGCTGGTAGGTTCTGCTGCTGCTGGGCTGCTCTGTCCCCTTCCTTCTCCCTGTGCCATGGGGACTGCCTTTGAAGGAGGCTTAGCTGTAGCAGAAGTGGAGTTTTCCTGTCTAACATCCAACATGCAGAGTTCCTGAAGGAGCAGGAGAGCACAGGGCTTGCTAGGCCCAGATCCCACTAAAGAAACCTCCTGAGCAAAATGCTCATCTGACAACGTAGAGAATATTTTGGGGCAATGGGGAATAGGTAAGTTAATACATACAAATACCCACCTATCTAACTGTTTGAAATTATTACAGTAATTTCACGACTATAAGGCGCACCCTTTTGACTAAAATTTTCTCCCGAACATGGAAGTGCGTCTTATAGTCGGGTGCGCCTTATCTGTTGGACAAAGTTCGGAAAATTGCAAACCCGGAAGTGCGAGTCTGCAACAGTCCCGAGCCGAGCAGAGCCCGCCCAGCGGCGGCATCAGGGCAGCGCCGGCGTGGGGGGAAAGCTGGCGGTGGCGGCGCAGCCTGGGCTGGGGTGGGGAAAGCCAGTGGCATCGGGGCAGCGGTGGTGCGGCATGAGCCCGCCAGCATCGGAGCAGTGGCAGTGCGGGGGAAAAGCCCGGGGGGGTGCGGGGCTCCCAGCATAGCACGGGGCACCTGGAGTACCGGGGCAGTGCGGGGAGGGAGGGAGCAGGCTGCAGCAGAAGCCAGGAGACTCAGGTGCTCTGAACCGCTGCGAGCTGCCGCGAGCCGAGGGTGCTCCGAGCTACCGTGAGCCGAGGGTACTCTGAACCGCTGCGAGCCACCGTGAGCTGCAGGCGCTCCGAGCCGCCGTGAGCCACAGGCGCTCTGAGCCGCTCTGAGCCTCTGTGAGCTGCCGTGAACCAAGGGTGCTCTGAACTGCCATGAGCCGCTGCAAGCTGCTGCGAGCCCCGGGTGCTGCGAGCTGCTGCGAGCCGCGGGCGCTCTGAGCCGCCGCGAGCCGCTGTGAGCCGCCGTGAGCTCCGGGTGCTCCGAGCCGCCGCGAGCAGCCGTGATCCGCGGGCACTCTGAGCCGCTGTGAGCTGAGGGTGCACCGAGCCGCCGTGAGACGAGGGTGCTCTGAGCTGCCGCAAGCCGCCATGAGCTGCCGCGAGTCACGCCCCCCCTCCAGCCACTGCAGCCCCGGCACCATGGGAGTCCCTTTCCCGGGAGGGGGAGGCGGCGTCACGATACCGCGGAGCCACAAGGGGGAACAGCATGGTGGCAGCGCTGAGCCGCGGGGGACAGGCTGCAAGCGGGAGTGCCAAGCCAAGCAAGGGCCAGGCAGCAGCGTGGAGCCGCGAGGGGGAACAGCATGGCGGCATAATGGAGCCGCGATGGGGAACGGCAAGGCAGGAGCGCCGAGCCAAGTGAGGGAAGAGCACGGCGGCTCCCCAGAGCCGCGAGGGGGAAGAGCACGGCAGATGGAGCAGCGCTAGCAGAGAGGGGGTGGGCGGGCTGGAGCAGCGCTAGCAGAGAGGCAGGGGGCTGGAGCAGCGCTGGCAGAGAGGAGGGGGGCTGGAGCAGCGCTGGCAGAGAGGAGGGGGGCTGGAGCAGCGCTGGCAGAGAGGCAGGGGGCAGCCCCAAGCGCCGGGAACAACGCGGGCAAGGAGGCGTTTCTACTTCGTTACTTTGTTGCACATGGCACGAATCCTCCCTGCAAAAACAGTGTGCCCTATAGACCGGTGCGCCTTATCTGATCTACAATGTTGCGAATTTTGCCGACTCACGGGGGGTGCGCCTTATAGTCCGGTGCGCCTTATGGTCGTGAAATTACTGTATTTTGATTCTCTTTCTCAAAGAACTGAAAGGCTCAGCACAGCACTTCCCTATCTAGCCAAAGAGAGGAAAAAGTCTTGGCTAAATCAAGCACTTGAATTTTCAGGATGAAATGGCTTAGTGTCATTTTTGTTATTGGCTCCACAGCAAAGCAATGGAAGAGGAATGAGAAGCATTGCACAAGTGAGGTGACACAGCTCATCAATAGGCAGCAATTCATGCCATGCAGCACACTTTCAAGTGCATCACATTTGAATGGTATAATTTATCTCTATTTTTTTTTTTTTTTGCTAGACTGTATTTAATTTCTTTCTTCATCTGATCTCCAACTCCTCTGTTGGAGGTAGTACAGAGAATATGCAGCAAGAGAAGAATCAATTTATATCTCAGTCTTTGTGACTAATCACTGAGCATCATCTCTTCAGAACTAACTCATCTCAGAAAAGTTTCCATATGTTCAAGGCTGACTCTGTGCACATTTGCTAATCAGCTTCAAATTATAATCAGGATATTGGAACACAACTTTGCAAAGCAAGTGGCTGAGATCAACCAGTGAGAAGGAAACAAAACCGTGGAGGGGAGAATGTGACTCCTATCAGCTTCTAGCTGATCAGTCACAGAGCCCTTGCAGAGGGACCACACTGATGGGATCTCTCCCTCATGACTGAGAACAGGAGCAGCCAGGCTGTGTCTCTCCTATTTCCCTCCAAAAATAACCCTATTAAGACCAGATTTTGATAGAGATGACATGCCAAATCACTCCCAAACTTCTTCTTCTTCTCAGCATTCAGCTCAAAGATCACTTGATTTACAGCCAGAAAAATCACCTCCAGTGATATTGCTAGGAAACTAGAGCCTCCAGTCATATTTAGTTTCCATTTCAGCTACTCTGCACTGAATATTCTCCTTGGAAATTCAGAGGGTAACTAGGCTGTCTGTTACATGTGTTATACAAAGACAATCAGAATGAGGTATTTGGGCACTGACCTGCTTGATTTTAATTTCAGTATTTTCTACTCCCCCCCTCCCCATATATTTGGGAAGCATGAAATAAATTCACCCCTCCTGACTCAGTTCTATTCTTTTTCAATGACAGAACACTCTAAGTTGGTAAGTGAACTGTGCTGGGCTGGGTCATGTTTTCAAATGAAGAAAAAAACACCCCACAACCCTGAAGCAGATTGATACAATTTTGGTTTCATAGCTGGCAATCATTTCTCATCATTGTTTCAAGCATGAAGGATTTAACAATGGCTGCATAAAACCTCAGTGGCACAAACCTTTGATGTTCTGTCAAGCAGCTTTTCTTTTCTCCCTGTCATATAGACTGCAGTCACAAATTACTCCCTGGCAATCCTAGGTGAGGATTATGGAGATTGTTAGAGAAAGATGAAGTTTAAAGGGTTATTAGAAGTACCTCTAGGTTTCAGCAACACACGAACATGCAGTTGCGTCCTTCACAAAAAATCCTGATTTTCTTATTTTAATGTGCTGCTGTTATTTCTCTCTCATCAGATCTCTTTGGTTGGGCATTTTCACCTCAGATTCCAAGTAATCAAACTGTCAGGAGCATCATCTCCTAAGAGAAAGCACTGAAACACACAGAAAAACCCACATTAGCAATCTGCTTGTGAGCTGCAAGCATGTGCATAGAAGCTGAGCATAGCACATGTCTCTCTGAAAGGACAGTTGTGCTGCCTGGAGTGTGACTCTGCTGATAAAACCATGTGGCAATATAGAATTAGAATATAAAGTTCTATTTTATTTGAAACTGCTGCCTTCCCAAATGTTGTGCTATTTCCCTTGTTAGGAATTAAGGACAATTTTTTGAGCTCCTGAGTTTTCTTGTGGACACCCATTTAAATTAAACAAGTCAAAATGCAAATGTTCTCTCACCACCAGAGTTGATGCATAAAAATCCACATCTTATCCATTAAAGTGTTTCAGCTAAACAATGTGCACTCTTAGTTGGTTTTTTTGGTTTTTTTGACTTGCAGTTTTACTTCATCAACAGCATCTACAGTTTACTGATGTTGTGACACTGGATTCTGTAGACCCTTGGAACATTCCCCTAGCTACTGCTGCAGTTTTGGGGATGCAGCTCTCAGATCTGGGCTTCATGACCACAAGAGATTATTATCATCCATTTTAGCAAAACTTCTCCAAGTAATTGATCTGCCCAAGGTTATACAAGGAGTGGAGGTTAAATATCAGCATCTTCCTCAGAAATGAATAACATCACTACTGTGGTATTTGAATTTTAGAACGATGCTTAGGCACTATTGCAAATATTTTACAGGAAACTGCTCTATTTCAGTAATCTCTAATGCATTGTGGGAAGAGCACAGCAGTTTAATGAAGGGATGAGAAGGAAGAAGGGAATTAATAAGACAAAGAAATAGGCTTAGTTGTTTATATGAAATTTGCAGATGAGTGTTTCCTAAGTACAATCATTCACAGGCAGATAGGCACTGAGATCCTCAAAACTGGGTAATTCACTCCAAAGGCCTCAGATTTCATGGCTTACAAGTTTTAAAGTGACTTCTTCAAAGACTAGGCAGCGATGAAAGTTCAAATCAAACAAACTTTCCCTTGCATCTTAAGAATTCAATGAGACTATACAAGCACTATCTCAGTGATTAGTTTTTGGTGTGCTAGTACTCTCACTTGTTTTTCAGTATTTAATTATCAAATACCTCAATGAACCTCTCAGGATACAGCTACAACTCAAAAATTATTCACTGAAAAGAGCTGTTGAATAACATTTGACATACACAGGAATCCATTTGTAGATAATCCTCCATCAGCAAAATTCATTGACTAAATTATGTGGTTAATTATTCACCCATCTCTCACCACACAACTTTCCCTCCTCCCCTTTGACAAATTCCTAAAATGATCAAAATGCTGGTCACAGCCCAACAGTTTATGCAGCCTCTCCTCTCTGTCTCCCTTCCAGTTCCTTCCCTCCAGCCCTTTAGTAAGCAAACCCTTCTGGTTCAGCAATTTGGCAACCCAGAGAAATTTTGACTTGCAATTACATAACTGCTGCAAGGCACTCCAGTCAGCAGGAATGCCATCCAGGGGATTCACAGCTGCAAAAATGCAGGAGCAGCCATCCATCCCTACCATAGGACTTCTATTGGAAATGCAGTCCTCAGTTCTGAGTGCTTTGATTTATTGCAGGGAGAAGCAGTGTGGAAACATTGTCAGGCTTCTGCAGCCACTGAGATTTGAGACTGATCCATTCCTGCACATCACATTCAGGAAAAGTGCGAAATCCAGAAGGATATAAATTAGAAGATCCCGGAGGTGTGGGGTAGGAGGAGGAATCAGAAGGGTAAACTTAGCTAGTGATTAGCTTTAAATCCTGAGAAACATTAAACAAATTCTGGCTGCTTCATGAATTACACCTTGCCTTTCCCAATTGTTCATTTCTTTGTAATTCTCCAACACAAGTACAGACCCACACTCCCCCTGCTCTTGGCTTGCAGCCACCTGGGCCAGCATGATCTGCCTGCTTTGTTGTGCTCCATTTCCCACATATCTTCTTCAGAAACCCCTTATTAACATCTTAAACCTGAAGTATTTTTAATTCTGCTGTGAAATCCTTACTTGGGGAAGATGCTGCTTTGGCTAACAAGGCCTTCTACCAATCTGTGGCCCCAGGCCGTGCTCTTTCCTTCCCTTCCCTTCTCTTCCCATGATCCCACTTTTTAAGGAATCTCTTTTAGACTACAGAAATAAACTCTCTTTTCCCACCCCGTCTGCACAGTGCCTGGTTTATCCTATTTATATAACAGCTCCCTAACTATTAAAGGGTAAAACTGCAGCTACAAAATCCATGCTGCATGCAGCTCTAAACCTGAATTACCCTTCTCTTTCTTGTGACAATTTGTATTAAATTCCATGATCCAAGGCTTCGCTGACCATTCTCAGCCCTGAACCAGGTCCATAACTTCACATCTGATTTCTGGAGTATAGGGTTCTGTAAGATATGATATATCCTATCCTAATTCTGTTGGCAGGTGATCCTCCTCTGCATTGACTGACCACAATTAGCCTGAAAATATCTTCCTTTTGCTCCTGTCGTGCACACAAGCATGGAATCTCTGAAATTCCCTGGAAAAGTATCACTATTCATGCCTTTGGCTCCTCAAACAAAAGGGACCTTTCCAGCAGAATACATTTGACTTGATCTTCTTACTGCAGAGCTGTCCTTTCAAGGCATTTCCTAGGGCTTTTTCCCAGGGTGTTTCCTGGGTTGATGTGGGAAGAGATGACAGGAGAGCCTGCAGTTTTTGGGAGGGGCGATTGGCTGCAGCCCTTAACTAGTCATTTTTCAGCTCACCCTCTGTAGGGCAGCTCTGTTCCACGTGGTAAACAGGCTTATTTATTCTCCTCACATCTCATTACTAATGCTTTCAATGTATCCTAAGCAGACAAGCAAGCAGCGTCTGTCCTTGGATACCAGCCCAGCTCTCCTTGACTTCACCAGCATGCACAGACTATCTGAGGAAAGAATTCAGCTCAGTGTAGCATTTACACTGCATGCTGGTTATTAAAACAGCCACTGGCTCCTGTTTCATAAGCAAAGATATAAATTCCAGGCCATTACATAAAGTGGGTTTACAGAGCGTTTACTTAGCTGCAACTACAACTTGCAGACCTCTGCTCAGCCTTTGGAGAAGGGACAGGGGCAACCCTGCTCCCCTGTCCTGCAGAGGTGCTGGTCCAAGCCAGGAGAAAATTACACATCCCACTCACTGCCTGGGTTCCAGAGGGAACACGAGCTGATTTCTGTGGGCAGCAGGCGAGGGGGGATTCTGCC
>PYHW01009533.1:743128-758092 GCA_013186435.1 Turdus rufiventris | reverse complement strand
TGCAAACCTCTTCCTGCCACAGCTTTAAACAATGCACACATCTGACTCCAACTTGAATTTGACACTTTTCCTCAAGATTAAATGGGCTACTTGCAGAGACAGACAACTCAGTAACTTCAAAGCTCCCTGCCTTAGCTAACAAGAAACAAATTGCTTCCCCAGTGACTCCTCCTGAGGGAATAATGCAGGATAAACCTGTGATATTTGCATTAATTCATCCTTAAACATAAAGCAGAATAGATTCCTTTTCTTTAATAAATTTTCACATTATTTAAATTGACTTATTTTAAAAGCCAGTAACATGTTTGCTGAGGGAATATTTTGCATCTCTATTTACCTTTTGGCTGGTGGCTCATTATATGGGAAGATCTGCTTGGAACTACAGCAGTTGAAGGTTATAAAGATTGTAGAAAGGATTTACATCTGAGCCCCTTTTGATAGTGATTTTCAGCAGTGTTACTTTTCCCCATTTAGTGGCATGTGAGGATATTGGGAATCCCTGGCTCCTAAGAAGGGCTTTGCTGCACCTGTCCCGATTCCTGCTACCTTTGGAGCAGGTTTTATTTGCAGGTACCAAAGCTCTGCTGAGGGTGGGATTTCATCCTCTCCTTTTTGCAGTGGGGGAAATATGGGTTTGGAAGAGTGAAGGGAACAGCAGAAGAAAGGTAATTTTTTTTTTTTTTTGTTTGCTCACAACGAGCACCATAGATTACAAGGTATTCACTCCTTCTATCCTCTCCAGTTATGTCAAAGTGCTTTGAGACCATTATTGGGGTATTCCTGTGATACCAAGTCAAGTTTTAGGATTCATTATCCAGCTACCTACCCTTTTCTCTGCTCTGCAGAGCAGGTGTAGAAGGGACCACGTATCACCTCAGCGCATTGTCAGCATTTTAGTTTAACCTGACAGGAAAAGTGGATTTCAGTAAAATGCTGTCAGTGCAAGGACCTGAGGCACGACTCAGTTCTGGATGGAAGAGTGGATGGATGTGCCCATCTGTGAGGCCATGTAAACTCAGATATCCATCAAAATTAAGGGAAACCTTGCTGGGGCTCAGCTTCTCTTGAGTCCAAAGAGCTTCCAGGCACTCACAGCGTTGCTGTCCTAAGGAAACAGAGCTGCTGTGCTGATTTCATTGCTGAGCCAGCCCACAGAGACAGTGCCTGGTGTCACACAGCGTCAGCGGTGACACCCCACTGCCTGAGCAGCTGCATCACTCCCAGCCTTTGTTTTAGCCTCTGATTAGCTGCCACAAGTTATCTGTCACACAGAAATCACACTGATTCACAATCACAACTCACGGCTTGGGAATGGTGTTTGTGCAGAGATTCTCTTAAGGCAGACACGAAGTTATGTATTTTTTAATAAAGTTCCCAACTGAATATTATGAATTGGTGGGGGAAATCAATACTTTGGTCACTGAGTAAATACTTTTGAGTTCTCTGCTGGCTTTAAGATTTATTGTTTGGCCACTCCGATTCCTATCATGTGCAAATGTTTCCTATATTAGCAGGAGAAGAGTGATTTGTGGGCAGTAAATGGGAAACAGGATATCAATTTAACGGGGCCATTTGGGGTTAGCATAAAATGACAGAACAGCAGGAAGCAGTTAAAAGGCTCCCTCCTAGCAATCAAAGACCTGCAATTTTGAGTCTTTTTCTCCAATCAAGTAGTGTATTGATGAGAAACTGGTTCTGATAATGACCTTTGAAAGACCTCATTCTGGTGTAAGTTATTTCTCTAACTATGGTGTCCTAACAGGAACTCAGCAGATTCATGTCACCTACACAATCACTCCAGATGCATGACAAATGGCAGAAACCAAGAGGGAGAGATTTCCCTTAACTTGGCTGAGTTTTTTTCCTTTGAAGGCTCCTGATCTCAGCCTGATATGCTGGTATTGCTTTTTCTGTGTGCTGCTTCTTTTCCTGTCTGTCCCAGCTCATTGAAATTATGGATAGACCATCCTTACAAATTCATCAGTCCTCCTGTGCCTCAATGCATGAGTTTCTTCCTGTGCTGCATATTTTAAAATCTCATTCTGCAAGGCTGCTCCTAGATCAAGTCACACTCACATTTCATTCCAAGCTTTATTTCAATTAATATCACTTTTTTGGCAGTGCTGAAAATAAACTCCCATTTTTCTTTCAAAGGCAGACATGGGGTGCAGAATGCGAGATTTCCTAGATGGGAAATGGTGTTTGCCACAGTCCTGCTAATGTCAGGAGATGTATTTCATTACACTAAAATACACCTTTAAACAGTGACAACAAACCTGCCAGAACAGACTATGTTACTGGAAAATCAGAACAACACAGTAGTTACTAGCTGATATTCCTGACCATTCCACAACCTGCTTTTAGAGCTCCAGTTTTAGGTTGTGAGCCTCTGCCTTTTCCCAGGGCTGCAGAGCCAGTGATACCCATGATCACCATGACTGCTCTACTGGGGAGTTCTGCCTGTAAAATGGGATGAAAAATGATTGCCACGAGCTGGTAGAAACCCCAACTTCTAAATATCTCACGTTGCACTTCAGTGATTTGGAAAGCTCCTAATACCCACTGAGAAATGCCGTGAAATGCTGACCTGGTATGAACTCCCTCTGTCAGTTCACATTTGTCCAAACCCTCGGCGGGCGTTGTGCCAGATCTGGGATCATCCATCCCCCTGCAGCTGGCAGAAGGGTGACACAGAAATCCCAGTGCTTGCAGAGGCCGTCCTGTGTGCCCCACAAAGGCAACATGGTGAGCCCACGCCCGACTCACACCAAGTCAGGACGAGTGTTTGAAAAGGGAACACAGCAGGCTGCCATTCTGGAAACACATGGAAGGCTTCCTCTCCCAGCTGTGTTTCAGGATTCCTGCCCTTTGCCATCTTATTATGAGCCAACAAAGATCCTGTGTAGAGGGGTGAAGGAGAGTGCTCAATAGGACAATTACACACTACACTTGGAAAGTTGTTTTCCTAAGCGGGGTCAACCAACCTGCTCATCCCCAGGCATTGAGGAGGAAAAACATCTTATGTAGCATATATTGTAAAGAAACTACTGAATGAAGCATGGAGGACAAAGGCAAAAACATGCATGGACTGTATTCTGAGGCAGCAAAACAAATGCTCCCTTTGTAGGGTCTAGGGAAGTCTTGAGCATAATCAACTTTTGCAAATCATTTAAATAGTTGTCATGACTCTATTCTTACCTTCTGTCTGTTGATTTGGCTTCCATGATGCCTGAATAGCTCCCCTGAAGCCAGTTTACTGTCTATTGTCTGTGCCTGATGAGAGCTGTTATTTCTGATTAGATACTTTCCCCTCTGTATTCCAGATCTCTGCCCTTCATTTCTCTCCCTCAGCACATTTCTCCCTCAGCTCCAGTGGTGTCTGACACGAGTACCACTCCTAGCACGCCCTGGTGGGTAAGAACAAAAGCAAGAACAGTCACACCCTAGCCTGTGGCTGCAACCAAGGACCATAACCTCACATCTGAAAGTGCCTTTATGTTGTGCTACTCCCATACTCTGGAAGTTCTGCAGGATTTAGTATTTCTAAGCTAAATATATTTCCGTCATTCTTTTATTCATAAAAATGCCACTGCAAAAACAAGGCAGACATGCCAGGCTCTGGCTCTCTGTGAATTTATTTTATAGCATCACAACTGCCTACAAACAGGGTGTTAAAGAAAGAGATGGTTCAATGTATGTTTTAAGGTAGATGTGAGCCTTGTCTCCCATCACCTCCCCTGAACCCACTGGGACTATTGATTCTGGAAAGGCAGAGGCATAAATTAGCCTTTGCAGAATCTCTACTCTTATACCCTACCAAAAAGTGAATTCATGCTCATTTTCCCTTTTAAGCACAAACAGCAATTGGCTGGAGAAAACTGAAATACATCTGTACCCACAAAAGAATTATCCCTCCTCTCCTGCCATGCCAGGCCAGCATTCAGCATAGCCAGGGCAGCTTGCAAGCAGTGTACCAAAACACTGGTGTGTCCCACCCTCCCTCAATCTTTTTCCACCAGGAGTTTCCCCAGTCTCAGCAGAAAGAGAATCTCTGGGCTTCAAGCACATGGAAACCTCTGGCACAGAGTGGGAGCAGGCAGCTCAGGAGAGAGAAGAGCTGGAGAATCTCGCATAACAACGAAAAACCCAAAATGTTTTGAATTGCACTTGCTTCTATCTGTTTGAGTGTAAACCCAACAGGACCAGGGTGAAGGATCCCTGAAGGCCAACTATGTTATCTTTGTCTATAGAAAACAATTAGAAAGCTGATTTTAAAATGCCACAACTGAAGGCTTAATATAAATGCATTTGTGATGCTATCAACAAACACACAGACTTCAAGAAGCTCTTTCAAAATACCAGTGCCTTCAAGCAAAAAAAGCTGGTTTTGTTTTTTCTTCATGGTGAAGGGACTATGGGCAATTTACACACACTTCCTAATCTTAAAAGTGCTTTATCTGTGCTATGCATCTTATGTGCTATGAATTCTATACACAGATTGTAAAAATATACATAAAGCCTTGTACAAATTTACTGTTCTGTCTATAGATTCATGGCTGAAGATAAAGCATTCTAGCAGAAAAGCTTGGAGGCAGGCACACAAAATCTGATGAGCAGGAGTTCTGTAAAATTTAATAGAAACATTTCTACCTTTATTTTAGATAATCAGATTACGGTCGGATTTCAAAATTAATTTCCCTTTCTTTGGCAGTTTTATGTCGTGTTTTGGGAATAATCGTACAAAATGAACACTACAAATAAAAATCCTGGGTTTATTGAGGTCACTAGGGCAGTTCCCACTGATTTCAATTGGGCCAGGGCCTCATTTCATGAGGGAGTCTTGGGGAAAAAAATAAATTCAGACTTCTACAAACAGAGCAGCATGCCAAAAAGCCTTTTCTTAATTTTATTTTGAACATGGTCACACTGCCATCTGAGAAAGCAGATCCTTTCATTGCCTTCAGGAGATCAGCAGGTACGCCTGCTGCCACTGATTCCCTGCAAGCATGGAAGGAGAGGCTGGCATTTAAATCCGCTGCTTTTTACTGCAGCCAAATACTGCTGATGGGCTCAACTGCCCATCCTGTCTCACCCCGAGCCAGGATCTCAGCTTCCACTGGGAAATGCTGGGCTTGGGAGGTCCCAAAGGTTGTCTGAGCTTCCTCAAGCTTGTGCTGGGCTGTAGGATAGCTACTCTTGCTAGGTCAGGAAACACTAGGTTCCCACACTTGAGAGCTGAGTATTCAGAGCCTGTTTTAGACATGATCTTGCCCTCATAGGAAGCAGCAGCCATAGTTTCCACCTATGTGGGAGCAGGGAGCCTTCTCCACCAAGCAGGATATTACCTGCAAGACAAACTGTGTGCACCTCTTAAGGTCTAATTCCTCCCAAGCCCAGAAACATCCTAGCACTCTTTCCTTCCTTTTCAAACTTTTTTTTTTGCTGGCACAAATATGCATATGATTCTCTGCCTCACCAAACACAGTGCAATAGACTGACACTGCTCTCCCTAAAATTTATTTCCAAAGCATGTGTCCATCATTTCTGTCATATTTCAGGCAGAAGCAAAGGAGAATGTCTCTTTGCCACTGTGGTCCTTGCAGCACCAAATCACACTGTTCTCTACCACACATTTAAGAGCTGGTGTCACTAGTACAGTACAAGGCATAGGACAGCTCCTGCTTGAAGCCAGTTCCAAATGAGAAGTGCTGAGCATGTAAGAGAACTTGCATCAAGAATGGAGCAGTGTGGTGCCAAGTACTGAAGTAAGAATTCTAGAAAGACAACTTACCCAAAAAAGCAAATTTGATGCCTGTAAACATGCTTCAATCAGAATTTTGGATGAACTCTGAAGGTACTGATTTTTTTCTGGGGTAGACTTTGTCAAATTTCCATGTCTCTATCAGAATGTATTTTTTATCATTAACGAGTAATAGATGAAAGGTCTTGGAGGTGGACATCATGAAAGTGAGGTTTCAGCTTCACTGACCTAAAAGTCAGTGAAGTCATTTAAAATGAAGTCTTAAATCTCCTGGAAGAAAATTGTTAATACTCAGAATTCTGAATAATATTATATAATTAACTTTTCAGCAGAGAACAGCCTCTTGGCACTAACCATGTCCTTTCTGATACATCAGAGACTGAAAAGCATGGCCCTTCCTGTGCCAACTGTCTTTTAGAATAAACAAGAGGCCCTCCCCCTTCATCTCCACATCCTTAATAATATTAATGGCACACGAAAATATTAATGCTAGTAGACAAGGTCTTTCATAAAGCACATAAATGAATTCATTCACTCTAGCTCATTAGCTTAATCGTCAACCTATTTACAATGTAACTGATTAACATTTTCATTGTTCTTCCTTGTTTTTTCCTTAGACTTTTGCTTCTTTGGGGATCAAAAGATCTCTGAATGCATAAGCTCAACAAATATCCCTGCACAACTGTACAGCAATAGGAACTGTTAAAAGAGATAACTAAGTAAGGGCTATCACAGCTCATGCTTCAAAGATACTGCAGGAAACAACCCTTAAAGAATCATTTTTATTTTTATGTTTAACGTGATTATACACATTCATGAGTCCAACAAGATCTGCACTGTGACATTAAAGATACAGTACAATAACATTCAACATGAGGTACTTCATATATTTATATATATGTGTCCTTTATAAATAATGCTGTAAGCCTGCTAAGGTCAAACACTGCTTCAGCACAAATGGGTGCTGGGACCTGAAGTGAGCCGAGTTCATCACAACAAAAAAAAAAAAAAAAACAAAACCCAAAACAGTTCAGTGCAATAAGTGTGTAGAAATTAAAATGTTTACTTAAACACTATTTTAGATATGCAGAAAGTATATTACATTATACTCTCTTATCACAGATTCCTCTTGTCAGCAAATCAAAGACACAAGTAGCAAAAGACAGCCAGGAACAGTTTAGACTGAATCTTCGAGGTGATCTCTTATCAACATTATGTTTACATTCCAGGTTCATATGGCTGATGCTTGCAAAATGTCAATCAATGTATTCAAGCTTGGGTGCTTCTGCTAAACCAGCCAAATCCACATTCAGACACCTACTGAAGTGCCCTGATGCCCCAAGGTGAGTGGGACATCCTGACATCCCAGTGCTTGTTAGCATCACAAGGGGCTCAGAAGGGAGTTGCTGTGAGCATCAAAAGCTGTTTTGGGTGCCTTTGTTTGATTACCCACACTGGAAAACTCTCCCTGCACCAGCTCCTAAAACCTGGAATGGACACAGAGGAATAAAGCTAGAGGTTGCTTTCATCCTACTTTGTCAAAAAATACTTCATAAAAGAATAAGAACAATAACTAAATAACAACTCGTTTTCTACACATTACAGCTACAGAGTGTTCTGATCACTGAACTTCTCTTCCAGCCAGTGAACGTAGCAGATTTATTTGCAGGTAAGTCAAAACAAATAATAAATTAAAAGTGAGAACTCAAGACTAGTTAAACCAATGCAGTACTCTCTGACTTGTCCCACCAGCTGTGGCACCTTTTATTCTTACCAAATAAATGGGAATGCAGCTTGCTACCACAACCAACCTGTCAATCTGCTCATCACTCAGGGTAATTACATCTGCCTCAGCCCCTTGCTGTAGGAAAACTTAATCAGCTGATTAGCATCTTTCTCTGCTTTGAAATGTAGCTAAATAAATGGAACGGCTGCTCAGATGTTGTCTAAAAGTAAGTGACTGTTACCTCATCACAATTTCAGATTCCTTTTTATGATCTCTTTAGTGGCTCTTTCTCCTCTCCATTTCTACTCTTGTCTATTTTCAGCTGCAGATCCAAATATAAATAACTGCAGGTTTTTTTTAAATCTCTCCCTGGGAGTTTTCCATTGAGCATTCTGTTTAGATTTCACAAACAGTCTGGATTATGTACATCTGTTACAAAAAACAAAACATTTTTCCATGTATTTTCAGGGTATTTACATTTCAGAAAGAGTGTGCTTACACACACATATATGTATGTAAACAAAACATTAAATAAAAAGGCATAAATCTTGTGGGGTACTTTTTTACCTGGCTCTCCTTTCATTACCTAGAGAGAAGATCTGGGCTTTGCCATAAAATGTTTGATGACTACACTCCAGTTTTCCTTACTTCAGATGGTATTTTGGACACTGCAAAGATGTATTTTGGCAATTTCCAATGGCCAGGGGCCAGGATTCCAACAGTCAAGCAACACTTAGAGGAACAGTATTAGGTTGGTAAGAAATCATATGAGAAAAACATTTTTATTACAGCACTGACAAGTGAATTTAGGGCTATGTTACACTAATGTGTTGATATACTGTAACATTAATCTTCAGCCAGTCTAAAGAATCTTTTGGTCCTCTCATTTTGTTAAAAGGTAAACAGAACCCATTTTGGAGGTGAAGCAAGAATGAGATGCTTTACAATGTGCAGTGTAGCCTTTGAGGAACAACTGTCCCTGTGCAGTGATGAAGGATTTTCCCACATAGTACCTGTAGTTCTTATTTATAGTGGTTTCCTTCCCTGATACAAGGAGTATCCCTCATACTTTTGCAAAAATGATACAGTCATGCAATAAGAAGTTTGGGGGAAAAAAACTCAGGCAAGGAAAGGGTTCTGTACCACATCATCCTCTGATTGATGTGTAGCTATAAGTAGTTGCAAGAGCTCCAACAAAAACACATTAGAGGAGACTTCCTCCCCCTCACTGCTATCTGATGGTATACACTAAGTGTAATATGACCCCAGCTGGGAATCTTCTGTCTTTAGTCTACACTTCAACTGGTAATAAAAAGGAAAAAAAAAAATCTCGTATTACAGAAAAAAACCCAAGTCAAGATTGATACATTCTTTTGTTCCTCTAAAATCTGCCTCTACCACATTTAGGAAGAAGTAAAAAACCCACCTAAAACAAATAAAAAATTATCCTGCATCAGATGATTGACATAAATTCCCATTTATTTAGCAAGGGTTCAAAGAAATAGCATTTAAAGAGCAGATCAACTCCAATGTAGCAAAACCTGGGCCATGGGAATAGAGTTTCAAGAGCTGCATACACAATTTGAATACATGCAAGTACTTCCTTGCCTTTAAGGTGAGATTCCTAGAAAATGAACTCCAAGGGTAACTTGCCAAGCCCACATCCCTTCCTCACTGGAGACATGGCCAGTATGCCAAGGAGCCTCCTGAAAGATGCTTCCTTCTTCCCATCTTCTCCTGGAGCCATCCCAAACAGTTAGCTGCAGGACAATCTGACAGGATGAAGGTTTAAACTTGAGCTTTTTCTACTTATAACTGAATTACTTCTTTCAGCCCCCATGGTCAAAAGCAGCTTGATTTACTGGAATCTCTAAAGTTTGCAGAGCAGACAGCAGAGAGAGTTATAAAACAAGGCTCTTCATTTTCTATCCCTACCGCCCCAATACAAGGAGAAAGCAGAAAATGGAGAAAGAGAAAATGGATCAATGAAGACAGTGTTTAGTGAGACACAAGAGGGGGGCATCCTCTGGTGATTCACAAGTGCATCAAAGAAAGGGTCAGCATCAGCAGCAAACAGGCACCCCTCTTACAAAGCCTTTAAAACTCACTTGTTTCTAAGAGCTTCCAGTTTAAATGTTACACTTAATCACCAATGATGCTACATGTACAGCAAGCGAGGAACTCGCCCACAGCGTTTAGTTACGTTCCCTGTACTGATCACACATCTGCAGATAAAAAGCTAAGTGTCAGTACGCCTGAACCGGACAGGTTCTTCATAGCAAAATGCTTTGTATCCACACGCTCCCATTCAAGCGTAAAATATGAGTTCAGGAATTTGTCCTCCCTGTACCCCTGTGCCATTTGTACTGTCCGAGGAGCACTGAAACTGAACAGTCACCTTCCCACACTGAACTTCTGTCATTCCTTCTTGTCCAAAATAGCTGAGTTCATTCCCATCCAGAATCACGCTTGCCGTGTAAAAGGTGTCAGGTTCGATCTGCACGGGATACTCAAACCACACAGGAAAAGTGTTACTAGAGCCATCCGAGAAGTATTTACTCAAGTTCTGGCCCAGGATAACTCCTTGTCTCTTCAGTTCAATCTTGGCACTGTACTCAGCCGAGCCGCAGCTGGAGCCATAGAGCCCGAAGCCAGCAATGAACACTCTCTTATCGACAGCGAACTGGATGCTGTCACAGCGGCCCCGGTAGCGCCACTGGTTGCTGCGGTAGGCGCACGACTGGAAGCGGTGGCAGCGCTGAGGGACGAGCCCTTTGCGGGGCTTGCTGACAAACTGCAGCTCCGGCTTCTTGGCAGCCGTGTACCAGAGGAAGATGTCGTTGGTTTCGTTGAGGGTCAGGATGCCGGACTGGGCGGCGCCATTGGCGAAGTCGTCAAGGGCCATGGTGGGGATGCGGATCAGGTAGAGAGCCTTGCCCAGAACCTTGCGCTTGTTCTCTATGGTGGCCGTCAGCTCCTGGCGTTGGCACTCCACTTCAGCCCAGTTCAGAGCTGCCTCAAATACAACAATTTCTTTGGCGTTCAGAGTCTCCCTTCGGAGAATGCTTTCAAGTGTCTGAAAATCAATGTCACAGAAGCCCTCAGACTTCAAAGCGAGCTCGGCTTGGGCATCAATCACTTCCCAGCAGCGCTGGGTCAGGTCAGGCTCCTCGAACAAGCAGCTCTGGGAGAGCAGCACGCAGGCATTCTTTGCACTTAGGCTTGTCTCGAGGAAGTTGACACAGGCGCGGGCCAGGTGAGGGACAATGTACTTCTTGGCAGCATAAAGAGTGGCCAGGACAGTGTCTGCAGCCAAATCAATCTCATCACAATAGATGTACCTGAAATGAAGCACAAGGGTGTAATGCTGCTGCTTAATGCAACACCAAACTCATCCAAAGTCATCAACAAAGAATATTTAAATGGCTCCACATTAAAACCAAGCAGTGCTTTGGGGAGTACTGATTAAGCTCAAAAAGAAAGTACAGTAATTTCACGAATACAAGCCGCACCATTTTGACTAAAATTTTGCTCCCACCCCAAAATGCGGCTTACATTCAGGGGCGGCTAATATGTGAATAATTTTCTGACATTTCCAATCCCAGAAGTGACAGCCAGGGTGCCAAGCCCAGCACCGGTCAGTAAAACCCAGCTTTAGGCGATTGTTACACATTGGTTACTCTGTTTCGTGGTGGGTAGAGCCGGCTCCCTGCTGGCAGCGTGGGGGAGGGGGAAGGCGGGGAGCTCCCTCCTTCAGCCAGCGCAGCCCGGGGGAGAGACGGGGGGCTCCTTCCTGCTGGCCCCGCGGCATGGGGGGAAAGGCGGGGGGCTCCCGTCCTCGCCTGCCGCCGCCCCCGCAGGAGCAGGCAGGCTCCCGTTCCCACCTGCCGCGGGAGGGGCTCCGTCCCCTTCTGCCGCTGCGGGTGCCAGCGGGCTCTGTACCCCCTGCCACCGCGCAGTAGCGCCAGGCCAGGGTGAGCGAGCCCAGCGGCGGCTGGCCCCAAGCGGCCCCGCCGAGCGGCAGCGCCGAGCTGGGCCACCTGGCCCTGTCGGCAGCCCTGAGCCCTCACGGCCCGAGCCGAGCCAGTAAACGCCATCATTGTTACTATTTGGCAACTCTGTTGCACGTGGGTCCTCGCTGCCAACAACAGAGCGGCTAATGATCGGGTGCGGCTTGTGTATAGACAAAGACATGAACTTTGCCGACACACCGGGAATGCGGCTTATACTCCGTGCGGCTTGTATTGGTGAAATTACTGTACAAAAACCATTCAGCACTTATGTTAAGACCAGAAAGAGAATGGGCTTAAATCTAAGGTGAATTCAACTTTCCATGTGGGGTGGGTGCTATGAGACAATGGTTTAAAAACTGTGGCCCCTGCAGCTCTGTGCTCCTTCCACTCAGGCCTTGGTGCCCAGGCAGGAGCTCCTGCACGGCTGCCTCACTCAGCTATCACAGGAGCATGGAACATGTGTTATCAAGAGTCCCTGGACTGCATGTCCCCTGATGGTGAACTGTGGTTTACTGAGATTTATACAAACACAAGTTTGTAGAGAGTAACTAGGTAATCTAAGAAGAGAAATGCTATTCAACTACATCAGGTGCTATGCATTTCTGTAACTACTGGGTTGGGTTCTTTTCTGAGGTGGCTTTTTTATTTGGGCTCATGGTTTTGGTCGGTTTTTTCAAAGGGTGATGAAGCATATAGTAAAGGGAAGATTTTCAGGTTTTTAATGCTCACATGCTAACCTCAACTAGCACAGCATTTTCACTCAGTCTCACTGCATAAGGATGAAAAAAGCTTTACTGCTATGGTAGTGTGGTGGAAGAGATGAAGGTGAAATTCTGTTTATGTGACTAAACTGCTGGGATTCATTGCTCAGAGAAATGAAGCATTGTACAGTTTGTTCTTTTCACTATCTCATGCTTCAGGGCCCCATTTGCAGCTGGTGAATGCAGTGTGCTAAAACCACACCAAATGCAATTTCACTCTTCACAGGGATACGCAAGTCTTGATGGTTATGGCTGATAAGAAGTGTCTTCCTCCAGAAAAGCTAAAGTTGTATGCAGCCCTGTACTAATTAAAATTTTCAAGTTAGCAGGTTTCCCTACACAGCGAGTTTTCTGCAGAACAGATGTGCCTATAAAGAGGAACTAGTATCTACACTGATCTGATTATAGTTGTAAATAACCATTTGTATTTTTGCAGCTGTAAGTTAGTATCCTCCATGCCACACTTAGAAAACACGCACAGAGGAGATACTGCTCCAGCAATATAAAATCTAAGATGTTACCGAGAAAAAGGAAACTTACATAGAGCCAAGGTTATTCTTAGTCTTTACTACTTGGTTTCAGCTTGAGAAACCAAAGAACCCATCTGTATATCAGTGGTAACAGGCTTAGGTCCTTTACCACCCAAAAAATTCAAATTTCAATTAATGTTTTTATGATTCTTCTTGTTGCTCTCCAACTCCTGCCTCCCTTCGATTACTTCTCTTTGGCTGCTAGTACAGCAGAGAATGATGGTATCTGTTTTAAATAGAAATAGTACAAAAGTTGCTATTTTAATATTCCTGAAAATAAAGAAATAATATCACTGATGTACAGCAGACACAGCACAGATTGGCTGTCAGCAACACTCCACACCTCTCACTCTGCCAGTGTACCTCAGCTCTGGTCTGCAAGGACTGATATTCCAGTTTCACCCTGTTCTTAAACACAGGATTCTGCCAGACCACAGGGTTTGATGGTTTAGTAACACATTCATGGGATGAGATCACAGTTCTAACTTGAACAGTCGAGACTGAGATAAGATATAATACATTAATGCACCAATTCAGTTTGGCAGCCAGACTATGAGTTTAACCCTGTTTTTAAAACTGTGCAGAACAGTCAAAGCAATTTTACTGCGACAATAACTAATGTCTACCAGTCATGGTATTTCCTATGTTCCACCTGGCAATACCTTGTTTATTGTCAGAATTCCCATTGTGTAATAAAACACACAGAATATTTATGTCATCAGAATTCATTGGTCCAGGGGGAAAAAAAATAAAACCAGCAAGATGTCAAAATCAAAAAACCCAAGCTAAATGTATTTTCTGACAAAGTTTATGATGCAGAAAGAAGTGTATGAAGGAGAGGCTGCTTTGGCATAGCTGAAGTCTTTCCCTCTGTAGCAACAGAGCCATGTGCCATCCATGCACGGCTCACAGCAGTTGCAGGAAGCACTCACAGGGATGGTTTCCCAGAGTGAGAGGAGTGAAGGGGATGCTGGCTCCCCCTGAGCTCCACATGCAGTGGATCCTGTGATTAGGAGATGCTGCACTGCTCAGCACCATCCCTGTGCCTTCCCTGCACCACCGTGGCTGCACCATCCCAGTGTCCGCAGCCTCAGGGAAGGCAGCACTGGCAAGGTCACCTCAACAGCCACACAGACCACAAACTTTTTCTGGTCTTTTGGGTTTTTTTCAATAAAAGCTGAGAAGGGGAAGGCTGCCATGGTTCTGGCCATGCTCTCATAGTTTCCTAATGCCACAGGCTAAATAATATGACAAGACCTAGATGTCCGTATTGAGACTCTGTTTTCTAGGCTTGCTTTCTGCACATTTCTTAATAATAAATTCAGAAAGCATTCAGATTTTACACAGTACATCATGTTTAGCCACAGTGAAATAGATTTGCTGTTCAAAAAGAAAGGGGGGCTGGAAGAATCCAAGTATTTTGTATTTGTGATTTGCAAAACTCAGCATAAAAGCAAAGCTTAAGTCAGAGCTCTGCCACAAAATCAGAAAGACCCAAAGCAAAGATCCATAACACACCTCCCTACATAATCTCATATCTTAACTTTATATTCCAAGTCGACAGAACATCTGTGGAGCTCTCCTGGCAGTTACTAATATTTGCACAGAACATTCCTGATGTTGATAATAACCTATAAAAACTCTATATGCAACTTTGAATGTTCATCCATGGTGCCAGTGAAAAAATTAAAAAGAAACTGTTCTGTAATCACAAGCTAATCAAAACAATCTATGAAATACAATAAATTGCTAACTAGTGATTATATCATTACATGCAAGAAAACCTGCAGTATACTAAAGGGATCACTATCAGACACTGATGTATTTTCTGTATAGGAACGCAATGGCATTTATTTAAGCTGAAAGGAAAAAAAAAACCAACAAAAACTCAAAGCCATACCATTTCTGTGATAGGGCATTTCTCTTTGATAATCAGAGTTTATAGATACATTCAAGGACAATTCAGCAGAGAAGCTGCTTCATTATGCCCATTTAGGAAAACAGAGTATTTCTTATGCAGTTTGCAAGAAGAAAAATTATGATCATGTAAACTGACTCATTTTCCTTGTTAGATAAAACCCCCTATTCATGTAAACAGCCTTTTTATCACTTTCCAAACACATCAATATGATACATGAGGAGAAACTTATTTTTCAGAGGCTATACTGAATAA
>PYHW01009533.1:731905-742779 GCA_013186435.1 Turdus rufiventris | reverse complement strand
TCTAATACTTCAGCTATGACATTGGCAGTGTGTGTATACATCAGGCAGGAACAAATATCCAGCAGATGAACGATGCTTACTTCAGCATTGCAAGAAAAGCAGCAGGCTCAACATCTGGTATACGGATTTCATCTTTGTCCTCAGCCAGCTCTCCGTAAAACATCGCATGGAATACGGAGCTCCCAACAGCCAGGACATACTGTTGAGAAAGGGAAATCTTATTTCATGCTTTGAACTGAAAACACTGCCAACACAAACAATGTGGGAGAGCCACTCTCAGCATACTGGGCTGCACTGACAGGCTCTACAGACACACTTCAGTAGGAAATGAAGTCCAAGTTAAGAACAAATTACACGTTTTTCTTGTATTTTACTCTCCTGGGCATAGATGCATTAGCTACTGGAAAACGCTCATCTCCACGCAGAAGTTAACTATTTCTAGGAAATCTCAAGAGCATTATTCATCAACAGCACAAAGCAGTATTCCTAACTTTACTGCCTTAGCCCAACAAATGTGCTGCTTAACTGAAAACACAAAGAGAAGCCAGGGGCAGATTATCCCACTGCATGTGGCCTTTTCAAGCACAGGCTGTTGCCTGTCCCAGCAGAGCTGAGCCTCCCATGCTGTGTCCCGCTGTAACCATAGGAGCTCTCTCCAGCTCTCCCCACCCGAGTGGATTGTGCAGCTGTTGCTTACTTTGTGTCCTGGCAGCCTCTGGGTCCCACCTGGTGGCCCGACCACAAAATGAACATCTGCCATCAAGTCATTGTTGAACATCACTGCATTTCTACAAACAGAGGTAGCATGTTAATTTGTGTCACCCAGGAACTCTCTCTGTATGACCCAGACCCAAGAAATCAGATTTTTTAACAACTTCAAGTTGCTTGTTAGCAAAGAGAAGCAGGTCACACTCTGCTTCAAGCGACTTTACACATCACTGCACAAATATCCCAGAGAAATACTAAGGAGGAAAAAGTGTGTGTGGTATGTGTGTGTGTGCGCAATAAAACAAACCTCCAAATTTCTGAGAACTTTCCAAGAAGTGGAAATCAAAGTCCAGCACATGTATCACTGAAAATCCCCACTGAGGTCTAAAAGGAAATTTTTATGGGTATGCTGCAGCTTTCAGTAACATTTTTATTAACTCAAACAGATGCACTGACTGGAAAAGAGATATTAAAATAGTTTTCCATTACCAAAATTCTTATTTCACGCACACATACAGGGAGGAAAAAAATCCAAACAAATAAAATAGAACTGTATTTTCTTCAGCAAATAAATGCATTCTGGACATTTTGCTACTTTTCACCTCTCCATTCAAACACCAAAAGAACTGCCCTGAACTTACCTCTCTCTGATGGTTGGATAAAGTCCTTGCCAATTAGGTGCAGGAATAGTGTTGTTGTTATTCAGATTTTGCTGATGGTACTGCTGGACAGCAGTTGTATTAGTGTTAGCTGGTTTCTTTCGGGGAAAAATATCAGCAGCCATCTTCTTCTTCTTTTTGGTCTTCAAGGTAATGATTTCATAGCAAACTGGAGGCAATTTGCTGTTGCTACTGCTGCTGCTATTTCCTTTCTTAGAGCTCTTCTTAGACCTGTTCTTGACCGTCTCTGGAAGCATCAAGAAGAAGGTGAGACATTTCATGTTCTTTCCTTTCTCATCTACCATGAGTATACCCGTGTGTAAAGCCCAGCAGCCTAACTAACTAGGAACATTTAGGAATGGACGTGGAAGCTGTTACACCGAAAGCAGCAGAGCTGAGAGTTTGCTCCTTCTCCAGCAAGACAAGGTCACCTTCCCAGTGCAAAAACCGAGTTTAAGTTTGATCCAGTACTTGAATCGTTAAATACACCCCCATTATTCCCGCCAGCTTGCTTTCTTCCCAGCTTTCCCGATTAGGAGCCTAGCAGCGCTACACCCGGGCAGAGGGCAGCAGGAGCGCACGGTGGCAGTGCCAGGCTGCCGGCGAGCTCAAGTTGTGCGGGAAGAGAAGGGAAGGGATGGGAAGGAGCGGGACTGGCAGCCGTGCGGCCGGAGCCAATGGCTGCAGCCCCCGAGCGCTATTGGGCTCGCACACAGTGACACCTATTGTAGCCTGCGCCGCTCCCCGTTAAAGCCGCAGCAGCGCTCCCGCAGCTCCCACGCAGCCGGCGGCGGTTCGGGAACACTGGGTGCGTGTGCGAGCTCTCCGCGCTGCTCCGATTGTCGCAGGCGGAGCAGTGAGAAGTTGAAATCAGGTAGAAAGATCTGAGTCTACTGCCGTGGGAGCTGTTTCCGCGGGCGTTCGGTATTAGCACAGCTTCCTCTGCCTCCAGCATTCCCACAAATCCCTACTGTAAGAATTGCTCAGCGAGTGTGCGACAGATATCAGAAGCGAATTAAAGCCATCAAGCAGCAGCACAGACAGCCATGCAGCCAAACAATCCCCTTCAGCGCAGCTTCTACTCCTGTGTAACACGAACAGGGATGAGGTCACAGCTTCAGCTTTAACTCCTTCTGCTTCCCGACAACATAACAGCCTCTGACAGGGGTTCCAAATCACTAAGCAGTGCTAATGAAGCCAGCTTATACCAGACATGGCTGCACAACATCAGAAGAAAACTTCTATATGTGCATTCATATTAAAACGAACCAGAATTAATGTATTTAATCAATATTTCAAAGCATTAAATGAAAAGGTCTGAATGATTTAGACAATCTCAGGCAAAAATCACTCCCTGAGATGCAAATACAATCTGATTTTATTCACAAAAACATTCTGAAATAAACAGGATATAAGCTATGGCAACCAAACCATTTAAATAGGAAAGAAGTCTAATTTTTAGCCATTAGTTTACTCAGAACTTAAATTTAGATCAGATTTCTTTAACAGCAGGTCAAGTGTATAGAAAAACCATCAAGTAAGCATAGCCAGGGAAACAAAAAACACTTGGTATGAGATGTCAATATATCACACCTTAAAATACTGAGAAGCAGACAATTAAAACATGATTTCATAATTACTTTTGGTTTTACAGGGAAAAAAACCCTCTACTTTCAAAGCTGATTTAGCCACATTTTGCCTTGATTAGTTTTGCTGGACAGGAGTACAGCAGGGAAATTAAAGTGATAAAAGGTTGTTGAAGAAATCTTGCTGAAGCCCCTGGAAGAAATCTGCCACTGATTCAAACAAATATTACTCAGGCTATTTATTCCAACTCCATCCCAGCTGCTTGAATCACAGCTGTGGCTGTGAAACACACACACACTCACTGAATGTCTTTAAGCTGAGAGTGTGCAGGTATTCCAGAGATGACTAGGTTTCCTTGGGAGATGCTCCACACACACTCACTGCACGCCCCGGTCATCTGGAGCTTTGTTGCAGTGCTTGGGGATGATGCCATTCCCAGACACATCCGTCCTCTCTGTCTGCAGGCACTGCTCATGGAAGGGGGAACAGAGGGAGACGTGTCCATGCCTCAGCTGCTACATTTCACAATCCAAAATCCCTTTGACTGCTGCTTTAAAGGAAGATGGTGGGTTATGCCTGAAAGGCAGAGACATGTTCCTAAATACAGTGAAGGGAGGTTATGTAACTTCCAAAGAAATTATTTCTAGCAACCTTTTCTTTCTCCTCCCCACTTTTTATTTTTTATCTGCAACAGACTGATTAGAGGGAAACTAAAAACCTAAACCATATTGAACTGTAGAGAGGGAAAAGAAGGGGTAAAGGAGTAGAAACTCACCCCACAGATGGGATCTTATAACTGATCACAGCTGAGTTTATAACAGGAACACAGCAGGTATTCCCAGCATAGATTTTGAGTTTGTTGAGTTTAAGTTTTTTTTCTTCTCCTTATGTAAATTTCCAGCCCTTCCAGTTACAAAAATAACCCTTTTGCCACTGCACAGGACAAACATTTCAAAAGGAACAACTCTTAAAAAACCTCTTAAAGATACAGAAAACCACAGACTCCAGAAAATCTGGTTCTCAGCACTGCAGTTGGCAGGAGGCTAAAGAGAGCAGGGTTGAGAGATCTGACTGTCGTTCCACAAATCCATTTTATAGACTCTCAAAGTATATAAAAATCAAGGTCTCTGCACATTTTTTCAAACCAATGACCAGGACAAATCCAACGATTCTACACACACCAGATAAGATCACTGGGAGATAAAGAGAATGAGGGACAGTCTGACCAGTTTACTCCATGTGGGAAAGACAGATCATAAGTGTGAATCCACAGGAATCCACCAACATTTGAGTTCTGAACACACCACACATGCACAGCACGTTGTGCTTTCTGGGAGAGAGAAGCTGCAGCTGAGGCATGTTCTGTCCAAACTCAGGAGTCACAGATCCCAGTAGATGAGAAGTATCAGCATGACAGGATAAAAATCTGGCCCAGTAAGTAAAAAGCCAAACTGCCATCACTGTCTGCCCTAAGCCACCCACCAAATCTCAGTCTGCTCTAACTGGAAAATGGGACTGAATCCAAATCCAATTCATAGAATTCCTATGAAAAACTACAAGCCTCTTACAAGTTCACACCACCTTCCACTGCACTTCATCACCTCAGGAACTAAGTCTCATAAACTTCTCATTAGATGGATATGAAATGGGAAAAACAACCCCCAAAGAATTAGTGCTCCTTGTTCTTTCTGTTTTGGCAGCAGCTTCCATTTATTTTCATATAACTGTGTTTTGTTCTTTTACTATACAAATACTGTTAAAGAATTTAGAAATCAATACACTGACAGTCAGTAAAAACAACCCAGGAACTGCTGCCTATTGAAAGACCAGTCAAAATCCCCAGTTTAGATCAATCTGTCCCAACAAGAGGATCAAGGAAATTGCCTTTTCTGACCCACAGATCTATCCATTTCTGAAACCTTGTTACAATGTGCTCCTAATCTTCTTCAGCAAGTCTAATTTTTCTTCATTAATTACATAATAACAGAAATAAACTTGATATATACAGTTGAGAAAAAGGGAAATACAGTTCTTCACAGGCACATTAATTTTTATTTTACAAGCAAAGTAGTCAGACCAGAAATATTTCAATTTAAAGGGTGTAGGATGTTTTGTACATCTCTCATTTACAGGCCTGTTCCCCATGTAGTAACATGAGCTAGACAATTCTATAAAAATCAGGCTTTCCTCAAGATTCCCAGTTGTTACAACCACATCATGAATACAGGAAAGAATTCTTAGTAAGCAATGAGGAAATACATACATTTCTTTTTCTGTAAAGTTGCCAAATATCTCCTTTGGCACTTACTATGTCTATGCATTATTAACATTGTTTAAATTCTGATTTTTCTCCCTACAAGGAAACCAATTTCAGAAGACACATCTTGATTAACCAAATAAATACATAATGTTACTGCTTAACAAACCTACCTGTCTGTCCACTGTCCACTTCCATTGAATTTAACTTGAAGCACTCATTTAAAAAGGGAATACACATGTTCAGAAAGTAACTAAACAAACAGAAAGCCTCAATAAACCCAACCCACACAGCTGCAGTGCCTTGTTGTGTTTACCTATCTATGAATTATTTAGTCAATTGGAAGAGCCCTTCCCAATCACCATTCCAATGCTTCTGTTTGTGAAAACAAATTTGAAAAGGTGACTTCATTTCCTCAAGTTAAAAAATGCATTGCATTGGACAAAAAACTTCCCATCTCCTCTTTTCTAAGTTTCTTATTGGCAGCACTGGAAGAAACCAAGATGGAATCTACTTCTGTTTGCTGTATGGAAACATGGAAAAGCTGGCAATGAAGTCTTACTTGGAGAGGTCTTCTAGGGGAAAAAAGACAAGGAAAAAAAAAAAGACAACCAAAAGCAAGAAGAAAGATGGGCCAAATTGTAAAGACTCTCAAAGAAGCCAGAATAGAAGCTAAAAAGATAGCATTTACATCCCAGAATAGCCAAGAGCTGTGAAAGAGTAGAATTGCATCTTAAACCAAAACTAGAAGCTCCAAAACCAAGTCCAAAATAGTTAAATTGTATTTTTCTATAGAACTGATGTTACACTAGTAACATACTTGTTACCAAATATTTGAACTGCTTATGAGGATTTAAACATTTTGCACAACGTTGTCCACTAAGACAGCTTTTACTAGTTTTTATTAAATGCCCTTAATGCTTTAAAGAAAACAGAAGTATAAAGTCCAGAGCAGCCTAGTCAAAAGGTAAACACTTAGAGTAATTTCACGATTACAAGCTGCACGGACTATAAGCCGCATCCTCCAGGTGTTGGCAACATTTTGTTCTCTGTTCATACACAAGCCGCACCCAATTATTAGCCACTCTGTCGTTCGCAGCGAGGATCCCCGTGCAACTTTCACAAAGTTGTCAGTTAGTAACAGAATTGCAGGATCGCAGGGTTTATGGACAGGTGCTGACCTTGGAAGCATTATTTCCAAGTGAAAAAAAGATACAGACAATAGCTGCGGCAGCGTACCCTCCAAGTTTTATTTACGAGCGGAAAAAGATACAAACAATAGTGTGGTCGTTTTAGAAGCATTTCCAACGGATCCGCGTTGCCTTTAAACAGCCGCTCAGCTGGGCAGCTGCTGGGACGAGCGGAGAGCAGGGCAGCCGCTCGGCTGCTGGGACGAGCGGAGAGCAGGGCAGCCGTGCAGCCGCACAAGACTGAAAACACCAAAAAAAAAATACAGAGAAATATCAGGGGTTCAGATCGGCAGTGCCGCCCTGTCGCCGGGGCCGCTGGGGGCTCTCACTTCCAGGTTTGAAAATTTCTGAAAATCGTTCATACATAAGCCGCTCCTGAATTCAAGCCGCACTTCCGGGTACAGACCAAAATTTTAGTTAAAATGGTGCAGCTTGTAATCGTGAAATTACTGTACTTACATAAAATAGAAACCTAAAGAATGAGTATTCACAACTATTTTTTACTCCTGTAGTATTTGCTAGCATACAGACCGGCATTTGTTTTTAATCTCTCTACCAAAAGCGCCGTTCTATTAAATCTTTATAATGCCATTTTTTGTAACCATAAAATACCTTTTTTTTTTTTTTTTAAAGCAATATCCATTTTGAGACAAAGCAATCAAAACACAGCATTTGAGATTAATATCTACTCTTGTTTTCTTGTAAATAAATGTGCACTTTCTTTGTATGGATTTCAAGTCACTTTCCAGTAACCTGTCCCTATCTCAAAATGCAACACCTATTCTCATTTTTTCCTGTTACTTTTCTTGCTCCACTGCTTAAAGCCTGCAATTTAACTTCAGAGAGAGGTTGAATAACTTAATATTTATGCCCCAAACACTTTGTTATGCTAGGTTTTTTTTTTCTTTTAAAGGTTTTGTTCCCTGATGGACCAAAATAAATACAGCTAATGTATCAGAGTGAGAAAAAAATTGTTCAAATTTTTCTTGTATTTTCATTCTGATTTGAAGACCATGCCTGTTGCAGGAATGACAGCCCATAGAAACCACAACTGTAGCAAGGAAGGTTTACATTTAAACAACCTGCAGTGAACAATATACTTGATCCCATTACAGTGAATCACCTCACAGACATTCTCTTCTGGGCATATGGTACAAAATCATGTCAAATGCTCCATTACAACATAAACCGTATGATTTTACATATTCCCCAATATCATAGTTTGGGAGCTGCAGGAAGAAAATATCCCAGAGCAAAATTTCCAATGCCTTCTATGGCCATTAACTTGTTTCTTGATAGTTCAAAGTAAAACCAAGAATTATAAATGAGCTCTGTGAAGAGAAAACCTCACAGAAATGATAATTCAGTTCAAGGTTACAGGAGATAAACTGTTTTGCTACTAATTTAAAAGAGACAAATTACGCATTTGTTCCCCATCGTGGCTACTCAAGCTTGCCCATTTCATTTCATGAAGAGCTTTCCTCTTGAAAGTCTTTGGGGTCAAAAAATAAGTTCTTTCTTAGTGGCTGCTATTTATTTATTTATAAACATGGTATTGCAAACCTGAAAGCAGTCAACCCTTTTTCTAAGGCAAAGGTCAACTTTAATTCTACTCTGCCTCTTACCAAAACTGACTTACAAATGAAAGATCACATAGCTCAGGAAATTGGTAATGAGATACAGTGGTTTTCTCCTCTAGGTCACTAATTCTAAATTGACCAAGGTCAACAGTAATCAAAAGTCATTAGCATTTAATGATCCTCCAGTGCCCTGTGAGAAAGAAGCTAGTGATCTCAGTGCACTTCAGAAAAACCACCATTACAATCAGCACTCACATGCTGCCTGCTTCAAGGGAGAGGTCAGATCAGATGACTACAGACAGAACTTCCAATCTTGCAGACAGATCTCGCCTCTGTAGACAAACTTTTTACTAATTTTAACTTGGCTCACAAACCATTATTTTCAAACTGGATAGTTAAATTAATAGAGGCTCTCAACAAGGGTAAGGAAAACAGAGGGGACTTTGGAAAGCTTGGTTAGGTGTTGTAATGCACAGGGTCTATCATGGAAAACCACATCATGCCAATCCATTGTTTTATGTCTAGGCAAGGTTAGGGAACATGCAGCTTAAAACCCAGAGCAGATCAGCAACCTGTGTGCTTACAGCAGAGCACCACAGCTGGCAGCATTCAGTGTGTTAAATAGGAAAAGCCTGGTACAGCTTCTTGTTCCCACTGCATTTCAAATTACAGAAGAGGAAAATCATGCCAGTGAAGGAGGAACAGGTCAGTACATTGGCAAACCAAGCCTTTGATAAGAAATACATTCTCAGCCACAGTGACTCTCGCTTCTCAAAAGTCAGAATTAAAACCAAAGAGTAACAACTTCTGCAGTGATTTTACATTTGTCTACTAACCCAAACTTTTAGATATGAGAGACCTATTGCTGCTAACCTGAGCCTAATCTAAATAGTTCAAGGAATGGAGCCAGGCATGACATCCACTAAACTGCACTGTCCTGAATGATTCTCTCTTTGCCACACATCAGAAGCTGTGGCTCTGGTTACTTGTCCTTAACTGATTCCAGACTCTCCCAGCACACACAGCCTGCTGGAATCCACATGGAGACAAACATGCTACCAAAATTTTTTCCTATCCACTGCTTCAGAAAATCAGATTTATTTTCCTTTGCTGCAAATAGCTCAGTTGCACTTGCCTTCCTTAGCAGTCAGCTATGCTTCAGTCTTTCCACCAGCTTCTCCTCCTCTTTACAAGTGAATGGCAACTACTGCACCATCATGAATTTTCAAGAAAAACACATACATACTGCTTAAATTCTGGTTTCAGAATATAATTTTGTGCATTAGGATGCGTTTGCCTATCAGTGTTAGGCTATCTTAAATTATCTTCTTCACAGTAACTCTGTGACACATCAGAACTGCAGTAGAGAAAGAAACTAAGGAAGGGGCAAGTAATCAAACAGAACAGCATCATTAAGGGACTGTACAAGATAAACATAAACACCCATTAGTTTTATGTATTATGAACTTATATATAGTATGAAAACATTTACTTTTTCTTGGTATAAACGGGTTAGCAACACTTTGGTCTTCTAGAAATATAAAGAGCTCTAAGGAATCCTCACACCTCTCAGACAAGCAAACATGTCACCTGCCTGAAGAGCTGCTTTCATTTCATACTCTCAGAGAACTCTTGCAACTGAGCAGAGCCACAGCTCTAACCCCAGAGAATGTAGTTTTGAAAGAAAATTGCTCCTTTAAATTGCTTTGCATGTGAAGAGAGGAAAGCATAGCTAGGGTGGTTATGGAGTGTAACCTGGTACATAAATATCCTGTCACAGAAGGATGTTATCAACAAGTCATTCAGCCTGATATTGAAGTAGTACATGATCCTCTAGTGAAATATTTATCCAGGATATCAGGTAATCTTTAAGTACAGGTGACAGGGCTGGACAAGGTCAAGTTATCTTCCAAATCTGTTTGTTGCTGGTCCTCACCTCACACAACCAGGACAGCCAGCAGATACAGACTGCCAATCCGCTCCCCAGTGTTTTAAAATGCAAACACTTTCCAGACATCGGACTTGCTTGGTTTTCACAGCAGCTTGCTGAAATACCAAACTCAGAGTGGGCAGCAGGATCAGAAAACAGATGAGCCAGGCCCCAAAAATGGGAAGTTCGCAAATTTGATGATGTCTTACTTAAGCTCCCCCAGTCAGTTTTCTGACACACACATAAAAATGTTTTTGTAACCGAGGTAGGGTATTGGAATTCAACTTAATGGCAGAAAATATAACCGATGACAATTTCCACCACAAAAAGCTTGAAATCTTTTCCTTCTGGGATTTCTCTTACTTCCCTCTTTTGCCTCATCTATCAGCCCTTTGAGATAGAAACTGCTGCTTTATCACTCAGTTAAGTGCCTCACAAAACAGAGATTCCACACCACCTCAGGTACCTGAACATCTGTAAAAGAGAACAGCCAGCCAAGCCTGAGGAGTTGCCAGAGACAGTATCAAGGCAGAATTGTTTTGAATTATCAGAGAAAGCTAATGCTGGGAATAAAAAATATTCTGCTGCAAACAAGTTTCTACGACAGGTGATCTAAATTTCTTCTGACACCATAACACATGGCCTACCATCATCAGACCTCTGTTTTAAGTGAGCCTACCCTAGCACTGCTGCTTTCATTGTAACTGCTTGGTAAATTTAGAAAATAAAAATTTGCTCACAAGCTCTAACAAGCAACTGGCCAAAACATAAAAATTGCTGTTTTAACTAGCACTGTTTTCCCCCAGCCTTGAAGGGCAAGCTAAATGAATCCCATGTTGCTTCTGGAAGGTGTTTCCTCTGGGGCAGAGCTGAGGATCACTGGCAGGGAAACACAAGGGAAGTTATTGTGCAGTTAGCGGCAGAGTACTTACTGTGGAAGATTTAAAAGGGGAAAAAAAAAAA
>PYHW01009533.1:708422-730403 GCA_013186435.1 Turdus rufiventris | reverse complement strand
CCGGCCACGCCCCTCCCACCCCCCGGCCACGCCCGCGGCGGGGTTTGGCTTTTGCTCCCCAAAAACCTCTTTTTAAAACAAAATTATTATTATTATTATTATTTAAAATTAGGAATCCCATTCAAGTTCAAGCACGGTTATGGCTTATCACAATCAAACCTGTTTGAGGATTTGCCCTCTTAAGAAGAAAAGTGATATGTTTTTCTGTGCGTGCACCAATATCTCTGAAGAAGAGAGCTCGCCCTTCCCTTTAAATAGAAGCTTTGTTAGGTTAAAGTTACAAGGGAAAATAATTGGTAGCTGAAATCTTTGCGCTTGTTCATCCACTGTTATTCGCAACTACCAAGCGAAAATAAAAACAAACAAACAAAGCAAAAAAAAAAAAATCCCACCAAAACCCCTCAAAAGAACGAACAAACCAAAAACTGAACAACCCCCGAAGCCAGCAGCTTACTGGAGAAACTCCTCAGGCTGCAGCAGCAACACGCAGTCAGAGGGAACAAACACTCACCCTTCCCCCTCATGGTTATTTGTTTTTTCCCAAAAAAACCCTTCATCTCACAAAAAGAGATCAATGCCAAACATCCTTCCTTGCAGGAGCTCTTCCCATCCTGCTGCTCTTAGGGTGGCCAGGATAAAAAAAACAAAACACAAAACACCAACAGAAAATATCAACCCCAAACACCAAAACTTTTTTTTTTTTTTTTTTTTTTTGAGCTGCTGAAAAAATAATGAAGAGGGATGGAGCATTTTCAGGACCAGCACCCAAGATTAGTATACAGGAGCTTCATAAATAAGATATTTCTCATAATGCTAGTGCATGTAGCCACATGGGAAATTAAAATGCATTGCTAGCATTTATTTTTAAAAGCATAGCAAAAGGCTTTGCTTGAAGCTCTAGGGCAAGTTTGAGTTTGGGGGTTTTTTTTATTTTATTATTATTTTCCCTCTGAAGAAACAATTATTTCTGAAATTGGTGCTGTGTTCCAGCTTTAGTCTCCCATGAACAATCATTGCCTATATTGTATACACATTATTCTAGCAAATACCTTCACAATGTGAAATTAGGCTTATCTGTGGATAATCAGCACTTTGCTTTTCCCATTTTAATATTTTAGCTATTTTAGAGAAGAAACCAAACAGCAACAATAATGACTACACACACACACACACACACTCACTTTATAGCTGTTATGGATTTTACCAGCAAAGAACACACTTTAAATTACAGTGTGTAAATGATCATTTAATTGGGACTTGAGAAGCCAACAAAATAATTTTTGCCTGAAGTGAACTTAAACACGCTGGAGGGAGACACTGCAATTTTTCCATCCTTTTTGCAGACTGAAGCTTTTGCAATGGGGATCGTTTAGATGGGCAAGTTGTGGGGAGAAGCCTTTTCCTCCAGGTTAAAGGAGGTTATTCTGTAGCCTGAATTCAAAATCCTATAGTAGGAAAACATATTGTGGCTTTAATTCCAGCACGCACCAGAAGTTGAAAGGTGAAGAACCTTTGGAACCAGATAATCTTTAAGGTCCCTTCCAACTCAAGCCTTTCTGTGGTTCTATGATTTTTCTGCATATACACTTCTGATTGAGAGGCAGTCAGGGGTAGCCAGATTGGGGCTTCACTCAAAAACATTTGTTTTGATTTTTTTGGGGGCTCTTCCTGCATTTCCAGCCCAGTTTTTTGGCTGTGCCCAGTGGTTTGGACCATGACTACCTAGCTTCTCCCAAAGAGCCCTTGTTTAATACCAGTATCAACATGGAATTGCTGTCACCACCACCCTGTCTGGGTTAAGCACACCTCCCTGCCTTTCTCACAGATGTCTTTAGTTCCAAGCACCGCAGCCTGCTGGCAAATTTCAGCTCAACTCCAGAGCAAATGAGCCACCAGATAAGCCAGACCTGGCCAGAGCTGCAGCATAGAGGCACAAAACCATCTTCCAACAGGGGAGTTAAGTACCAAGCTCATGGTGCTGCTGTATTTGATCTCTCCTTGTGCTCTCACCCTCCAGGGTGCTGCATGTATAGAATGGATATATCGAACCTGTGGAAAACAGCTCATGAGGAAGCCCAGGAGCAGGTGCAGAGAAGTCCTTTGGGACAGTCCTTCATAGCTTTGGGCTCTTGTCTCATCCCAGCCCACGTTTCTGGACAAGATCCAGCACTGCCTATGGCAAACCAAGGGCTGCACTAGCAGGGAAGGTAAAACTCAACCAGCTGCATGTTGGGGAGAGCTGCTCAAAGCATTTTAGCTGGTGTTTCCAGAGCCATTTAGCTGGGAGAGATTCTGTTCCGTGGTGGTGGTGGTGAAAAAAGCCAAGCATTTGCACTGAGTGACATCCAGACTCATCTGTTCTTGTGTCAGGGGTCTATTTTCCAGGTACTGAGCAGTGCTTTCCAAAGACTTACTAACTTGAAAAGCTGTTTAAATACTCATTTTCCGGTTGAACTTGCATGCTGGGTAGGTTCTTCCAAGTGCTCCAGGGTATAATTAGTTCCTCCAAAAGCATCTTCCTTCCTACCAGACACTTGGCTAATGCTGACCATACTTCCCCTGCACATCTCCCCTCCTCCCCAGCCTCTTAAAACTTTGCTGAATTTCTGTGCAACAGCCTGCCACAAAGGTTATCATCTTATGTTTAATAGTGGGGAAAAAGAGAGCACAGGAGATTTACTGCAAATGGAAGCCATTACTGGAGCAGTTATCAAATGAAAGAACAATATAATAATGTCTAGTCATAAAGATATGAAGAGTTGCCTGTCAAAGGCAAACACCTGACTTGCAAAATTATCCTGTGCAGCTGCTGGAAGCTTTTTTGGCAGGCAGAGTGAGATCCTTGCCGCACATGGCTCAGCACCCAGGTGTTTTGCAGATATATAGGCTAGAAACTGGGCACCCAAACTGGGACCAACTGGAGGGAGATGCATGGACATCCCAAGGCCACAGGACAAAGCAGAGCCAGGGGGATCAGCTCAGTGCATCTCAAATATCCACAGTGGGGCTATGACATCCCCTGGATTGATTCAGGCATCTCAAAGCCAAATCTGTTATCTCCAGCTCCATTGAGGCTGCTGACCCCAATTTCTTGGTTAAGTATTAACTAACTAATAGCAGATGGTGTTGAATTTTGTCTGCCCCTTGACCCCTAAGGTCAGGTCACACACTTTGACAGGCTGTGAAAGTCCAGCTAGAAGAAACTGATGTCCACTCTGGTGCATTGACACAGATGATTTTCATCATCTTTCCTGGTCCCCCCCTCCTGCCAAGAGCTGGGACAGAAACCCTTTCAGGCTTAACCAAACAGTCATTAGCCTTTCCAAAATGAAAATACATGGGCAAGTGGGTACCAGTGTCCATCACAAGTGCTATGTTAGCAGAAGGATGTTGGCTCCTATGGGAGTACAGACATCTCCTATCAAGGACTGTCCAGCCTCTCTCACTGCACACACTCAGCTCTTTCTTCATCCCCCAAAAAATCACTAACTTTCAGCAGCACAGTCAATTGTCACCGACTGTTTCCTATTCCATCAGACACAGTTTCTGTATCAAGCTCCTAGACGCCACTACAAGAGCTTGTGCGTCTCCTGCAGCCTTTATGGCTGGAATTTGTCATCCCTAGGCTCCAGGTGCAACACTCCAGGTGCTTTTTAATCTTTTCTCATCTGCCTTAGGAGGGTTGTTGATACCTGTGGCAGCCAGAGGTGCTGCCCCTCACTTTTGGTGTCTTTTAGCCTCTCACCTTTTGGTGTCTGGGGATGAAAGTGTTGGCCACTGTGACTTGTTGAACAGTTTCAGACATAGAAGAAAGCCTGGCAGGAGCTGTCCCAGTGTTGGCTGCTGATGGAGATGGTCAGCATAGCCTGACCACAGAGAAAATCCCATCACAGCCTTGCTAGCAATATTTGCTTTTAGACAGCATGAAGATTGATTGCTGCTGTCTTTAGCCAAAGCTAGAGAGCTTGAGAAAGTGCTGAAGTCCCTGTAGGAATTTCAGGACAATCTGCACTTCTCTAACATGCCAGGCTAAGGTGTTTGGTCAAAGTCAAAGGGTCCAAAACCAAAAAAAAGCTACTTTTCAGCACTGTCTTTTGGAGACAGAGATCAAAGGCTGTCTCAGAGGGAGTCTTTATGTCCCCAGAGACTAAAAAGCATGGAGAAAAGCTTCCCTTAACTTGAAACTTTGCTCAACCATCCAAACTACAGGGAGACACCATTGCATGAATGCTAGGTGAACAAACTTCTGCTTCCATCATTAAAAAATATAAATAAAAAATGAGAATTTTTTTTGCTGTTGCCACGATTAAGGAGCCCCAATCTGTGGTTTCTTTTTCTTTCTAGCAGGATTGTCCATCAAAAAGGGGAACCTGAGGTTTTCCAGATATGGGTGGGCTGCTGCACACCTGGTTTTCCCCCTGTCCTTGACAACACAGAGAATTCGACTATTTGCTCCAGCCCTTGATGAGTTGCACCTCCCAAAATCTGTGGCTGTTCCATCCTGCCTCAAAGTCCTTGGATATATTCTTAATCACTGGGAGGGTGTCTGCAAGCAGCTGTTTGTGGGATGTGATGAAAGAGCTGCATGAGTTCCCCCAGTTTCTGGCTGGTGCAGCCCATGGAGGCTTAATTTGCTCTTGAGCTCTGATGATGAAATAAGCTGGTGCTTAATAGAAAATATAGAAAGGAAAATTATTATTGAATTTCACGGCAAAACCTCAAGGCAGGATGAGGAGTAGGATGTAAAACTGTTTGAGGAAATTAAACCAGCAATAGGGATAGGCAGAGTGTTAATAGCAGCAGCCTTAATTATCCCAACTTACAGTGGCTGCACCCTGTAATAATTTTCAAGTATCATTCAAAGTGGTCACAACAAGTCTGACCTCTTCTTAAACACAGTGCTGTAATTATTAAACTCCTGTATTATCAGGAGCTGCCAGAAACAACATATCAAATGTGTTATTGCAGAGCAAAAGACTTGTGCAGAAATCTCACCCTTGGTAATTTTGTGCACACAGGTTATGAACCAAGAAGGAGGCAGAGGGTGTGCAGGAGGGTGCACACAGCATCTACACAGTTGTGGGAGCGGGCATGGATGAATCTTGACCTCCTACAAAGTGCCTTGAGTTCATATGTGCCTTCTTTGTCCATCAGAGATATCCACTCACCCTTCCCCATCCATCCCTTTGTGTATTTTTTGAATTAATGGGGTGGGTAGTCCAACTTCTGCTCCATAGGGAGGGCTGGTAGCAATGATATTCACTGGTTTGCCTCCTGCTGAGTGTGTATTTTTAATCCCATCCTTTTGGAGCCTGGAGAAAGAGAACAGGCTCCCTCTGCTCCTTGATTCTGTACAAGAGGGATGGATTTGCCCTGAGTGAGGCATCTTGAGAGCTGTGACCATCTGGCTGTCATTAGTTTGACTTGATTTGATGGACATGGACAAATTCAATGATGAGTATAGCAAAAAATTCTAATAAGAAAAAAAAAAAGTAGTGGTTGAGGATGGATTTAAAAAAAATTTTTGCATTACTTGAAAAAACACATTAATTAAAACCAAGGCATACTTTTATTCACAGAATCATGAATCATTTAGGTTGGAAAAGATCTTTACGATCATAAAGTCCAGCCACTAACCTAATATGGCCAAGCCCACCACTAACCTGTGTTCCCAAGCTCCACATCTACATGTCTTTTAAGTCCCTCCAGGATGGTGACTCTACTGCTCCCCTGGGTAGCATGTTCCATGCTTAGCAACCCTTTTGGTGAGAAAATGTTTCCTAATATTCAATCTTATCCTCCCTGGTACAGCTTGAGGCCATTTCCTCTTGTCCTATCCCTTGTTACCTGGCAGAAGAGGCAGACTCATTTTCAGGCAGTTGCTGAAAGTGATAAGGTCTCCCCTGGACATCCTTTTCTCCAGGGGCTGAACACCCTCACCTCCCTAAGCTCCTCCTTCCAAGATTTGTGCTCCAGACCCTCCACCAGCTTTGTTGCCCTTCTCTGAACCGCGTCCTCAATGTCTTTCTAGTTTGTATTTTTATTTCTTGTATTGATTATCTTATTGCACCACAGAGTTCTTGTGTTAATATTATTTCTTTCAGTATCCTTGTACCTGTTAGTCTCATTTTATAGTGAGCTGCTCTTGGTCCCTGAACATTCTAACCTGTCCTCCACTCTCTGTTCCCCTCTTCTCTCCTCCAGGATTGGAAAGCCACTGGATGGGAAATGCTTTCAGCATGATGGTCTTGCCGTAACAGCACCAGAATGTGAGGGGAAGAAGGGTGCTCACCTTTTTCTCCATCTCATAATAAAACCCAACAAAAAACCTAACAAAGAGGATTAACGAATGGTTTATGGGGATTTTGTTTTTTCCCCTCCGTTCTCCTCTGGTTCAGCCAGTGAACCAAAACTCCCAATTATTTATGAAGCTGAACTGAGTTGCGCCAGGACTCAGGAATTAAATGCAATTAAATGTGTGTGTGCAGCCCAAGAGCAAGGTGATTTCTCTGTGAGTTGTCTTGCTGTGTATTAAGAGCTGCTGCTGGTGGGCTTGTCGCCGAGTTGCATTATTTCCCCTGAGATCAAAACAAATCAACATTTCCCCGCTCAGTGTTTTTGAAGATGAAATTTCAGTAACAGCTGAACAGCAGGGTCTGGAAGAAAACAGGATTATAGACAGAATATTAAAGGAGGAAAAATTCAGACTGTAAGAACTCAAGGAGAGAAGATGGAACAAATTATTATTTTAATTTGTTTGATTTAAAATTATACCCTGTGTGGTTTCTCATGGTCAGAATTTTAATACAACTGCACCATTCACTTGCAAATTGCCAACTCGAAGTAATTTGATAAAACCAGATTAGAATATGGCCAGGGAGATGAGAGAAAAGAAGAGCAGGAGATTCAGAAATAAGGGTACCAACCTCTAAATGTGCCAGATTTCTTGTTCTGAAGGAAAAATCACAAGAAAAATATAACTGCAGGCTCTCAGATAGGATACATTGCAGCATATACAGTTCTTCCATTTAGGGAACAACCAGGACATCATATTGCTGTTTTTTTTCTTTGATTATACACACTTCTGTAAGAGGTCAACATCTTAAAATTATCTTTTTTGTGCAATGTTCTGGGAGCACTTTTGCTGTGTCTTTCCTCTGTCAATCTTCAGCCTTCCTCTCCTGACAGCTGCTGGCTTCCCTAAATGAAGGAGAGGCTTTCCTGCAGTGAAAAATGCTTTTTCCTGTAGAGGGAAAAAAAAAAAAAAAAAAGAGAACACAGAACCAGCAGGGGGGATATAATTGTACTCATCACCTGCAGACAGATATATTGCAATTTTTATTTGGTGTTTCAAGGATATGATAAAAATCCAGTTTGCTTGTCTGGGTTTAATGGAAGAAATTGAGCCAGTTTACTGTAGATGCATGAGAAACTGGGGAAATAAGGATCCCCATGGTCTCTGGCTGGACTGATACCCACAAGGGACATCCCTCCCTGCTCAGGACACTCTCCCATCCCTTGCAGTGCCTGGTCCCCATAATCAGAGTGCTCCTAGGGTTTTGCAGGACTGGAAAACACTGGAGAAGATGGGGCAGGCTCTTTGCTGGTGCACCTTCTCAGTTTTTAGGGTGATCACTGCTCACACCACACAAATATCAGCTCAGTGTTATCTCACTGGGAGCAGAACAGGCCCTGGGTTCAGCTTCAGCCTGGGGATACTGTGCTGGCAATGCAAGCCTAAGTTATTATTTAATAATAAGTGGTTGTATGCATTATTTTTATAATCTTTAATGCTCCTGCTTGCAAATCTTTTTGTCAGATTTGGTGTGAGATGCAAATATCCTTTAATTTGTTCAAATAAGCAATGAACCCCTTCTGACTCAGCTGGAGCAGCTGTACTGCTTTACACCTGCAAAGATTTTGGCCCACATTTTGCTATAGCTGAGCCCCAGACAGTAAAAACTGACATTGATTTTCAATTCTCCTAGTAAAACAAAAATGGATTTTTTTTTTCCATGCAGGCAGGTGGAATAATATTGCCAGCAGAACAGCTTTTCTAAGCATAGAACTGGTCTACTTACCCTCTGGCAGCCTGCATAGTAAAGAGCTTGGTCCCACAGAAATGTGGAAAAAACCCCCAAACTTACATTCACTGGAAGTGCTTCCTCATTTAGAAATGCCATTGATTTTTATCTTGGACCTACCTGAGAAGAAATTAACTCTGCCCTAGCTGTAACCACGATGGACATAATTCCTCACAAACATTTTCCTGGCATGACAGGGCCTGCATTTTAAGCTATTTTCCCACTATACATGAATAATGTGGTGTTTCCCACCTGGAACATATGGAAAATTAGTTACCTGTCTTTCATTGTTTCTGTCAGAAGGATCTTAACATTTTTAAAACTTAAAGATGATTGAGATCCGGGACAAAGGCAGAAAATAACAGAGAACATCACTATGCCCAAATGTATGTTTTTGGTGATTTTATAAAAAAATTCTATTTACAGTAATTTCACGACTATAAGGCACACCAGATTATAAGGCGCACCTCTGGGAGTCAGCAAATTTCTGAACTTTGTCCATATATAAGGCGAGCCAGACTATAAGGCGCACTTTTTTTGCAGCGAGGATCCACGTGCAACAAAGTAATGAATTAGTAACCGTGCTGTCTGGGGTTACAATACAGGATGTGATCAAAGTATCTATTCTATCACTATCTGTTGTGACCAGGTGGGGCAGTGATCCTTATCTCAGTGGGAGATATTCTGCTGATGTACCAGCCATTGAAAACAGTAGGGCATTGTTCTTTATCTTTGCACACCACCCCCCCCCCCCATCCTTTCTCCAGGGAGTTATCTTCTGCTAATGGCCCATTCAGTCCCACTGTGTGACTGATAAAATTACTTTATCCCACTGAGAGTTGCTCCAGAGAGGGGGAAGACCCAGCCTTTCCTACGTAAATAAAAACTGAAATTATGGGACACCAAGTCGCCCTCTTTTCCCTGGACTTCAGAGGAAAACCGGACTTTTTTTCCATATCATCGCTGGACCTTCGGAGGGAGGCTGCACCCTTCTACAGGACCACTGCTTCAACTGAACCACATCTGTCCCTGTAGAAGGATTGTAGCCACCATTTAATGGGACTGTTACCAACACCCTGACTGACAGGTGTCACCCTGACGGGGTGTCAGGTTGTACTCTGACTTTGTGTCTTAGTTTGGAGGACAGGTGTCCACTAAGAAAGGCAGGAGCCTCTCTTTGAAATGGAGAACGTAAACCCCCTCCCTCCAAATTATTATAATTTTGAAATCAAGGGGCTCTCAGGTAAAAATATGGGAATTAGGAATAACAGCTCTTTACTAGGGAAATTAAAATAGAAACAAACTACAAAGAAACAAACTCCAAACCCTGACAAAGTAAGAGTACAACCTGACACCCCATCAGGCAGGGTGTTGGTAGCAGTCCTCCCATTAAATGGTGGCTGCAGTCATCTTCCAGTGACAGATGTGGTTCAGTTGAAGCAGTGGTCTTGTAGAAAGTGCAGTTTCCTTCCAGAGGTCTAGTAGTGATGTGGAGAAATCTCATTTTTTTCTAGAGTCCTGTAGAGAAAGGGTTACTTGGTGTCCCATAATTTCATTTTTTTTTTCTAGGTAAGAAAGGCTTAGCTCTCCCCCCTGGCTGGAGCAACTTCCAATGGGATGAAGTAATTTTATCAGTCACACAGTGGGACTCAATGGGCCATTAGCAGAAAATGGCTCACTGGAGGAAGGATGCAGATGAAAAGATAAAGAACAATGCCCTACTGTTTTCAATGGATGGCCCATTAGCAGAGTATCTCCCACAGAGACAAGGATCACTGCCCCACCTGGTCAAAACAGATAGTGATATAATAGATTCTTTGATCACATCCTGTATTATAACCCAAGACACTTTGTCAGTGTTTGGGGTTTGTTTCGGCTGCATTTTGGCTCTTTCGGGTTGGCAAATGTCTGAACTTTTTCCGTATGTAAGGCGCTCTGGAGTCTGAGGTGCACTTCCAGGTTCGGACCAAAATTTTAATCAAAAGGGTGCGCCTTATAGTAATGAAATTACTGTAATTAAAGCCAGATATATGGGTTTGGTATGAATTCAGCTAGAAAAATCCGTGATGTAAAGACTGACTCTCTCATGGCAAATTTGGCTTAGAGGTCTCCCACCAGATCACTAACAAGGTTCTTCTAATTCAGCCAGAAAAAAGAATATTTTCATTGTTAGGATAAACTTGAAACTGAGTTTTACTCACATTAATGAAAACATCTTTAATGATTCACTTCCCAGCACTCCTGCTCAGTATCCAGGTTATAAATAGTTGTGTTTTAAGTATAAAGGACTTGCAGACTGTCCTTCCCATAGTCTTCAGTGTGACAGAACAACTCCAGCAGGGCTAGTGGTTGCTGATTATAAAGGGAATATCAGTCATGCTTCATTTGTCATCAGGTATCCAGGCTGGATGGACCTGTCAGGATATATGGGATCAGTACCAGGAGGCACCCTTTCATCCTGCACTGAAGCATTTAGGGTGAAGGACTGGTGAAGTATTTTCTAGCTGGTCACCCAAGGACAAGGAGCATTTGAAAGGGAGCTGGAGCTTTCCTTGGCTAAATACTCATTAGAAGGAATGAAGAAAAATAAATGTCCATTAAAAACCTTTTCTAAAACAGTGATATAGACTGCATAATCTTTATAAATGCACTGGCTAACAGAACTGATTTCCTTTAAGTGTTTGATAATGGGAAAGTACTGGAGGTTTCAGACAAAGTTCAGGTGAGTTCTGGTTCAGGGTTTGTTAACTCCACTAGAGCTAGGAGTCCTTAATGAAACATCTCCTATTAAAGACAGCAGACACAGGGCTCAGCAGCAGCTTTGCCATTCCAGTTGCTTTGTATATGAGCCTGAGCATGCCAGGCAAATCCTGATATCCCTGAGAAAACCCCTTATATATCCACAGAAAAGGCATGGTCCTGTTGGCCAAGTCCTTTGTTGAAGAACTTGCTGTGTGTAAATTACCCTAGGATTCAGGAATATCCTCAGCTGGAAGAGACCCACAAGGATCATCAAACCAAGTGTTCTGGGAAGGGTGAGAGGTTCTGCTTCTTCCTAGGTGATAGCTGTGGGTCTTGGACCAGAAGGAAATACAAAGCCTCAAGGTGATGGTTATAACAGCCAGATGTCCATGGTGCTACCAGGCAAAGCACGGCCACAACACCAAGTCATGCTCTTCAGCAGAGGACATCATAATGCAAAACACTGCGGCTGCTCTGGTGCTGGTGTTAGATCTCAGCACTATTTCCATGGCTCACCCTTCCTCAGTTTTACAGCTTGAGCCTTTGGGAATAAGAAAATAATCCAGGATTTGGTTCCTAGATGTAAGGTAGGTGCTCTGCAGTGCTTAAGCAGAATGCAGAAAACCAGTTTATCCCTAAGAGCTGGGTGGTCTGAAAACACTGAGGTCACACACAACAGGCACTGCACCTGTTGGAGAGTGTGTGCTGGCCAGATTACTAAATGTTCCACTGTGCTTTTGGCTCTTAATTACTGATGTTTTGAAGAAAACCACCAGATTCACCAGTTCTGGGGGGGGTAAAAAAATAAAACAATCACAATATAATTCGGGTAATGGTGGTGTTCAGAAAGACTTCAAAGGTGCAGCCTCATGAGCTATGGAGATGGAGCAGCTCCTTATGGAAAAGAGCAACCCAGGCTGCCCTGGCAGTGGGGGTACGTGCAATTTATCCCCTTTAAAGTGGACATTCCATCACCACCCACCCTCTCAGTGACCCCCAGGCTGCTGGGAATGCCCATGGGCATGGAGCAAGTGTTTGCCCTGTGCCTGATGAGTTTCCATCAGTGGAATCTTCCTGGAGATCAGCACACTGATTTGGACACTGGACCCAGCACGTTTGTACACGAGCTAACAGCTCTGCCATACATCCATATGTCATTAGGCTAATGTGCTGCCTAAACAGAGTCATCAATCATTTTGTTATTAAACCCCTTTGTGCCTGGCAACAAACTGATGGGGAGCGAAAGCATTAGTAGGTTGTTTGAGGATTATAAAGCAGTACTTGTAAAGCTCCCACTGCTTCAGTCAGTGGAAGGTGAAAAAGCAAAGAGGAGCTAACTGATTGTGCCAAAACAAGGCTCCAAAAGTGTTGCCACTTAAATGGAAATAACCAATTGAGTTGCCTTTTATTTGTTCTGACATGCTCCAGACTTCCAAGCATACATTTGAGTTGCATTTGTAGCTTTTTTCCTACAAATCCTGAAACTTGCAAGTCTTAAGAAAAAAAACTAAAGAAAAAAGAAAGCTGAGAATCTCATGAAACCTATAGTTCCAGCAGCTTGTACCTTAAGAAGGATGAATTGACACTAGTCTCCTTATTTTAGAATTAAAACACTATATTCTTGCTCAGAACTTATTGAATACCTAAAAAATCATATATTTCTGCTTCTGCTCTTGGGTATCTTTATTTCAGCAACCAGTTGCAGGGAGCTGCCTCTAATAGAGCTCCATTTAATTCTGCGTTGAAGCTTGCACTTAAACCACTAATAAAACTCTTCTGTCTCACAATCACGTTGTCAAAGTTTAACTTCCATCTTATGGTCATGGGGTTTTCAAGGAAACCACAGTTTGTGCATCACCTCCTGTATGGAACACATTTTGGCTTTTCCCAGGAAGCAGTTAAAAATCACATTTATTAGCCCTGCCAAGCAGCACCTGTCGAAATAGTGTAGCCCAATCTGTTCATTCCCACATCTGTAGCTCCTTGAGGAGAACAATGAGAGGTCAAAGACAAAGGCTGCCCATTTTTCTGCACTGAGGTCTGGGTTGTTCCTCAAACTTTATCAACCTCAATGGGAGAGCACAACCCTGAGCAGCACAGGGCAGGTGAAGACATCAGTTGCTCACTCTCTCTTCCAGCATATAGGAAGTGGCTTTAAATGGACCTAGCTTGAGCTGCATTCAAAAGAAGGTGAGAAGAGAGTTCAGAATCTTAGAATATTCTGAGTTGGAAGGGACCCACAAACAGCTGAGTTGGAGGGAAGGGCCAGGACCTCCCTGCCTAAGCATGCCAACATGTAGGTGCTCACAAAGATTCAGGAGCAGCACTTGGGAATCTTATGATGGCTCGCATAAAGGATAAACAGTTTGGGCTGTGAACCTCTTGGGGTTGAGGGAAGAGAGCCCTATTCCTGCCCACAGGCTTCAATGCGGGGAGTGCAGAACCATGAACTGGTTTGAATGGCAGGAACCTGAAAGATCATCTGGTTCCAATCTTGCTGCCATGGGCAGGGAACACCTTCTGCTGGATCAGCTTGCTCAGATCCCAATCCTTGAGCACTTCCAGGGATAGCGATGAGCTGCGAGGCAGAAAGAAACTCCTGTTTTGGACACCCACCTTGTGTTTGCCTCTGTCTGGTCCAAATCCAATCGGATCAGCTGTCTGACTATCAAGAGGCTCTTCTACTCACACAGCAGCTTAAATTATATAAATATGGGACCATGGGAAGCAAAAGGCTTTTGAAGCTTGATTGTCTCACTCCAGCAGATGGGAAACTGCAGACTTGTCTGCTTCCTAAGCCCCATCAAATGAATATCTTTGCCCTCAGCTCCGATTCCACTGCAGACAGCATGGTCTGGCCCTCTGGCAGAGTGCCTGGAGAGGGCTAGGGCTGGTCACACTGCTGTGCCATGCTCCAGACAGTGGCTTTACAGAGCAAACAGACCCTCATTGCACACCGAGAGGACAGCAGAGCAAATTGAAATGCCCTGGGAAGCAATGCAGGCAGCATAAGTCTTCTGCCTGTCTGTTGTATGAGCTAAAGATAAAACAGCTCCGTAAACCTCAGCATGCTATAAAAGTGCCAGAAGTGGGAAAAAGAGAAGAGACAACTATTGCACTGTTATCCACAACAATTTTATGTCTCAGGATCCTGTGTATATAATTTTTTCTTTTTTTTTCTTTAATAAGTACTAGCATGCCAGAAAGCATCATAAAAAGAGAAAGAGAGCATCAGGGGTAATATAATGCTGGGGACAGGAATGAGTAAGAGAGAGCAGGTCCACGGTCTGGAAAGAGAGCTTGTTCTTGGATATTTGAGGGTTGAAACCACTTTTATTTTAATTTCCTAATTGAAGCCAACAGCCCTAATTCTTCCTTCATCACTAATTAGACAAGTAACCATGACTAAATCAATTTGATTGGAGACTAACTAATGACAGAAAAAAATCTCAAATTAACATTTCCACTTGTAACATTAATTCAGGGAAGAATTAAGGTGGCTTGGGTGCTTATTTTTGCATTTCTACATCTTAACAGCTTTTCTCTTGAAAATGCAACTTAAATTTATGTCTGGGTTCAACTTTCTGAGTGTGTGTTTTCTTGGGCCTGGAGGATCACTGTGGTGGGCTTTACCCATAAACTCGACCCTAATTCCCTTCATGTTGCTTTCTAGAGCTGTAACCAAATAGATGGAGTTAGTAGTACATGCTCAGGCTGCACACTGTGCCCAACCTTGCCTCATAACAGAGAATCCCTTCCTTTTAATGCAAATAAGTGTGATAGCAAATTGATACCAGCAAATTGATACCTTTCCCCATTTATTTTGGTGTTGAGAGGAGCAGGATCAGCAAAGGAAACAGATGCACAAACATCACGGGAGCACATGGGGCATTGGCTGGTAAAACCTGCCACAAAGTCACTTCTCACTTGTGTCCTCTGAAATATTGACCAGCTGCTGTGCTGCCACTGCTGCTTCCACACTGAGCTCATTCCTGCTCTATTTCTTGAGGAGGTGGCAGTTCCCTGCTGGAGCTGCTGGTGCTGGTGGCACCAGGGATGAGCTGTGACTGATGCCAGAGCTGATGTGAATTTATGAAGTTCTTTTTTTCGTAGAGTCTTTAAGCTCAAATGTAATTAGCTAAAAGCCTTTTCTAATACCATCATCCTCCCAACAGGGAGCCTTTCTGGAAGATCAAGGTAAAACCTTGGCTGGTGAAGGGCTGAAGGTGTAGCCCGAGTGAAGCATAGGGAAGGTGGATGCTGCAGCCAACAACTAAACCCTTCTCCCCTTCCCTACTGTGCCCAAGCACTGCAGCCCTGCCCCTCCTGCACTACCACACTCAGGATTCTTCCACACTTTTCAAACATGGACCAGCTTCACAATGCAGATAGGTAGTTACAGACCTAATTTTCAGCCCACTCTGCATTAAATCCTCAATTCTGGAGGCACCAGCTCCATGACACCCCTGCTCTTCCACCTCTCCTGTCTGTGCTTTGATGATTCAAAAGTCTCAAAGTAAAAAGGCAGGAACCACGGCTCTGCTTTTAGCCAGACAGCTGAATTCCTGACACTCTGGCACTATTATTTTTGTTGACAATATGAAAGATACTAATGTGAGAGCAGAGCCTGAGGCTGGTCTGCAAAAGGCATTCTGATCACCTGCAGGGGCTTATCTGTGTAATGCAGTGAATCTAACTTCTGGTGCCTGTGCTTCTGTTAAAGGTAGATGAGAAAAAGTCCCCCCAGAGTAGGACTGCCAGAAACTAGCTCTCTAAATGGGCACTCATCTAGTTAGCCAAGCTCCTCTCTGTGGAAGTATATCTTCTCTCTCCAGACCTCCTCAGTGCTCATTCCCTGCTCCCATACCTGCATCTCAACAGTGTGGACATCTCCAGGTGAGCAAACAGGACATCTTATCAGCCTGCTTAGAGGACAGAAAGCTCTAGCAACCCAGCCCAACCATCAGGGCATCACCCCGAGCAGGAGAAACCCCAGCAGAAACCTCCTGAGGCACTTCCATTCACCACCCCAAGCTGCAGAACATTTGGGGTAGGGGAAGACTCTGCTGTTTGAGCTTTACCATTCTTTATAGCACAATTAAGGTTTTGCTACACCACAAAGAAAAGGAAAACATGCACAAGGTGCTGTGGCTTTGGTGCGCCATAGATAGCTCCAAGATATAATGATACTGTGTAAAATTATTTTTAAAAACTCAAAGTATAAATCAAACCTGAGATCCAGAGCTTGTGAGTTTCTGGGGAGGGCTCAAACCAGCAGAGGTTCAATGTTAACAAAAGGATTTAGCACCACCACCACCCCAGAAGAGTAAAGATACTTTTGGGACTCAGGTATGGATTTGAGGCACTTTTTAGTGCCTGTGGCATTTCTGATGGCAGACAACTGGGTTGAAACACCTGTGTGCTCTGCAAAATACAAATGGATATGATAATTCAGTAAAATTATACCTTGCATCCACCCAGCACTATTAGACACAAAAGCTCAAAACCTGTTAGTCCAAAGACAAGCTTACCCAATATTTATCAAAGCAGCAATTTTGGTGAACCCTGTGTAAATAAAGGGTCATTTCTCACTGATAATCCAATAAAAGGATGTGTGCCACACACCAGAGAGCCCCAAGCTTGGTGCTGTGTGCCCTCCTCATTATGGATCAGGTTCAGGAGTAATATATGAGAGACCCCTGACTGTTTTCCGGGGTTCTCAACAACTCACTGCTGAGTTGAAACAAAAGAAAGCTGGGTTTGAGAAGCAAAAAAACCCTGATTGTATATTGTGCAGTAGAAATGTACTGGAGCCAATGAACTCCAGAGAAAGTTGCTATTAAAACTGAAGTAGAAATATACTGAAAGCACATCTAGGAAACTTACAGAGACCTCTCAAACAACACTGAAGTGAGAGGAAAAACTGAGATCCATATTTTTATGGTACCAGTGAAAATGAATAGAAATCGGGGATCATCCCTCTACTCATCCCACCACAACCAGGATTTTCAACACATCCCTGGGAGTCTCCAGTAGCTCCAGCTAGTAATGGAAGATGCTGGGAGCACTTAAGAAATAACTCAATTTAACTAAGTGCTTTAACAAGGGAGATGGTTTGGTTATAAAAGTATTTCTGCCCCCGATTGGGAAGAGTTAAACCCCCTAAGTCTGCACAAGAGAACAGGATTTTTTTAATTCTTTGGTTTTTTTTGTTTTTTTTTTTTTCCTTCCTTTGAATGGGTTTGTTTGTTTCCCCTTGGAGGCTGCAGTCACACACAATAGGCAGATTTTCAATTAAATCATTTCTTTCCGCTTTTAGTCTTCAATGGAGCCCAGGTGCCAATTGTTTGCTGCCTTCCCTTTCCTGCCTACAGCTTAACCCCTTTCTCTCCTTCCTGCTTTTGGGGCTGTCACTGGTCATGCAGATGTTGCTGATGCAGATGGCTGATAAATAATTATCAAACATCTTGGGAATGGTCTGTATCAGGTCTCAGTGAAATTAAAAAATGCAGTGTATGGACCATCCACCAATGAATTTAGCAACAGTTCAATCATCTTTCCTCTGAACCCCTCTTCATAGCATATTTATTTATAAAGTGAAAGCGTTTGGCTTTTTATTAAAAAAAAAATAAATCCACAAATCACCAACATCATGCCCTGATTTATTTCAGGAAGACTGACAAAGGCAATGGAATGGTTTTCCTTTTAAATCCCTCACCACCCCATCACTTACTGAGGAGCCAAGTTTTAGCGCACAGCTGCCATCCTGTGCTTGTGCACAGCAACCTCTGCAGCTGCCCCAGCCTCTACAAAAGCAAAGAGGAGGGCTTTGCACAGATCAGGGGTTAAGCTAGGCCCAGGCTGGGCTCAGCTCAGTGGCAGTGGCACTGCTGGAGGTGTTAAACCCTTCCTTCTCTCAGATTGACTGGCTGTCACAGTGCAGCCATGGTGAGCGAGAGCTTGGGGCTCTGCCTCGTGTATTAAACACTAAACCAGAGCAGCAAATAAATCCCCAGCCCTGCCATATGCCTCACTCTGCATCACTGCTGTCAGAGAAGGGTGAAAGGCTCAGCCAGTTTGAGCTCTGTAAAAGTCACAGTGCAGTGATGAGCACCTGAATCCCATCCATCCCCTGCAGCCGTCAGGGGAGAGAGGGCAGGGGAAAGGGAGGAGAAAGGGAGGCAAATTAAAAAAACCAACAGAACCACCAAGTCTGCAGAATGTGACGATAAATCTATAACTATGCTCTCCCAGACCTGAAAGAATACATTTTTAAGAACAAGACATCCAACCTGGGATGAGGGACTTGTGCTCTTTCCAGATCCTCCCATTAAAAAAATCTTAACCAGATCTTAACCCATTAAAAAAATAGAAAAGCCATCTGTGGAAATGGCATATTCCTTTAAGCCTTGCAGAGACTTCAGTGACTTTCTTCTAGTTTCTTCCTGTTGCTCTTCCTCTACCACTCAGGGNTTTTTTTTTTTTTTTTGTGCGTGTGTGTGTGTGTGTATGTGTTTCAAGGTTTTTTTTGTTGTTGTTGTTGTTTTTTTTGTTTTGTTTTGTTTTTGTTTTAGTTTTTTTTTAGCCAAGAAAAAAATGATATCAATATTTTTAAATTCCCCAGAGATTTGGGGAAAGTGGCCATAAATATCAAACAAAACACAAAACAGGACTGAGCTACTAGGCTACTAGGAGATCATACTTAGAGCAGCAGTGATGGGTGGGAGGGAAGAAATATGGCAGAAAAATTTAACACCATTTAGAAGGGCTCATACACAATGTTTACATCCCAAGCAGCATTTAGAAGTGATGATTGTGATTCATCACATTCCAGTTCACTCCTCCCTCATCAAAGGGATAGGCAGAACCAGCAGCGCATCTCTGGACACTACAAGGCACCACCCACAAACCCAGAAGAGCTTCACCCTTGGCCAGCACTGTCCCCTTGGGCTTCTGGGGTGCTGGGATTTAGGAAAGGGCCTTGCAGGGAAACAGAGTTTCAAATGTCAAAGGATGTAAAAAAATATAATGCTGTGAAACCTGATGGGACCTTGAAAGAATTGAAGGAGAAGGTGCCTTAGCAAAGCATCTTTGGCCAGTGAAGCCAGAAAATTCATTAATGGAGGATCTGGGAGTGAAGCCCAGCAGGATATGCTGGCAACATGAGCTCCTGCCCCACACAAGAGGGTCCCCAGAGAGCCCAAAAATCCATGCCAAGCAGACAGGATCTGACCACAACAACTGCCTTGGGTCAGACCTGCTCTTTATTTTTCACCAGCCACACAGAAACACGGTGTTTTTTGTGATCACTTCTTCCACCAGACTTGGTTGAAATCAGCACTGGACCCCAAAACTGAAGGAAAAGCCTTGTATAGACAATCCCTTCTTCAAGGCTCAGCTTCAGTACCAGGCTCAAGACCTGGCATGCATATGCATTTGGCAGGAAGCAGTAAATCAAGTGAAGGAACATTTCATGGTATTTTTTTTTAGCTGATTGTTTAAGAATTTACTTGGAATAAGCTTCCTCCCCAAGAGGGATTTCAATTCTACCCATGCACAAAGAGGAGAAAACATTAATGCAGTGTTAAGACAGCTCAGCGCTGAGAGCAGCACGCATAGGCTGAGCAGAAGGCCACTGCAGTTATGTGACACCCAAAACTAGGTATTAGCGATTTTTCAAGGACAACAGCAACCTTCCCCTTTGCAAACTGGCCCAGCAGAAAAAAATCCCTCTGAGACTCAGCCCAGGGCAGGGCTCCTCACCCCTTGGTGGGGGGACAGGAATACTGCTGGTGCCATCAAAAAAAACATTCACACCAGGTCCTCCCTGGCAGCTCCAATTGTTTCAAATTGTTTCTCTTACAAGGGACACTTTAAAAATTGTACTTTGTGAAAAAAAACTATAAAAAAACCGACCCAGCAATTGTGGCATCCTGAGGTCTGTGCAGGTGAGACTTAGCCTCTGGCTCTGCTTAGATATATTAATATGTGTTAAGTTATGTTAGTGTTAAGCCATGCAGGCTTTGCTTTCAGGATCCTGCCTGATTCCAGGCATTGCACAGCTGTAGTGATTAATTACAGTGTGCTAAACTGAGATTTAAGCTTATGTTGAATTTGTGATTTTTATTTACCTCCCCTGACCAACTTGTGCAATCCGTGGAGTTGGGAGGCATCAGTAAAAAAGTTCATAAAATATTAAGGATGCTGCTTCCCAATGACATGGGAGAGCTGTGAGAATTGAACTGGTACCAGGGTATGATTAACCCAGGGTAAGGTTAGATCATTATGTTTCCAAGGAAAAAGGGGGTGCATAATAGCATTGGGTCTTCAGTGGCCAATGCATTTTGGAAATAGGCTGACATATGCAGTCTTGCTGAAGACTCTGAACCAAATCCATTTGTGGATGTAATTTAATGCACAGTGCTTTATGCAATTAATACCTACAGATGCCTAAGTGAGAATTTAAATTAGCATTAAGTTGATAGCTTTTGCTGAAGGCAGACAAATGCAAGTGGGTGCTGGGCAGATTTTCCTGTGAAGCTCTGCCCGTTCCCATCAGTTCCCCAGGCACTGTTCCAAATGCAAACCCTGGGGATCTTCTCAGCAATTAGGCCCACTCCAGAAAGAGCCTCTCTGCCCAAGTGGTTTCAGAAATGAGACCCCCATCTCTGTACAAACCACATTTCCACTGTGCAAAGAGTCACCATTTGGGCAAGAGAGACAAGGAAGCTCAAACAGGAGGACCCCAGCACCTGCATTCTTATATGAGTAATCTTTACCCAGAAATTCTTACAAATCCTTATGTACTCATCTTCTTCTGTCCAGAATTCCTAAAGAAGACAAATTATTAAGTAACACATGGGCAAGGGTCGGTGTCCATCAGCATCTAAACTCCAGCAGGACTAAAGGACTTGTCTCTTTTAAACATTGATGTTTGCAGTCAGAACTTGTTGCAACTTCAAAACTGCCTATACCTCAAAAGCAACCTTAACTCTAATCTCAACAAACCACTGAACTTTTCATCTATCCGAAAGGAATTTCAGATTCCTCCAAACCAAATAATTAGTATATTTTTTTTTTCTGGCTGTGGTGACTACAGAAGCCTGCAGTGGCAGAGAGGTTTTCTCCCTGCCTGTCACTAATGAGTATTAGGAGGGCTGGCTTCCTGATGAGCCAGAAATGTTGGCAGCAAGCACACAGCATAAAAATGATTGAGAAGCCTGATACCCTAATTTTATGAAAACACAAAGCAACAGGACACGAAATCAACTATGGCAGAGAAACTATCAGCTGGGGAGAGCACCATTTGTTTGCTGCAGAAGCAGCAGCAGATTCAGATCCTGCAGGTGCAGGTCAAGCAAACTGAGATATGCCAGGGCATTGCACCTCTTGGACATCTCCCCAAAGATGGGCAGACTGACAAACTGACATCAAAGGATTGCATGTCACAGATTTCATCTTCCCCACTTTGCTGCAAGGAAACATTTGATGAGCTGACTCAGTCCACAGCTGCACATGTCACCTTAGTAATCTACTGCTTAGAGCAGGTCCTCCCTTCAGCAACTCTCAGAATTGGAGCTGGAAGGCTAATAGGTTTTTTAGAACACCTGGGAAGCATTTCTGGACCTCTCATCTGTCTGATGAATGGCATATCTCAATGAGCACACACTACTGCTCCCATAATCAAGAGGCTGAGTTTTCCTCTTAGCACAGATCAGGCACACTTGCTTTGTGTGAAAAACGAGTTGGGAGTGATTTTTAAAGGAGTGATTCTAAGACAAGCCTTACTTTTGTATCCAGAGAGGGGACAGAGGATGTTCCCTCCTTTCCTGGGATCTCCTCTGGGATCCTCTATAAGACACTGCAGTTTGGGTGGTCTAGGTTGTAGCTCTAGGGTTCCTGTGCAGAAGTTCAAGCAGCAACAGTGCAGCTATATGTCCTTCAGCAAGACTCTCATCTCAAGGCAGCAAAGTTATCCTGAAACTCATCACAGTAAATTCTCAAGCTCACTAAAATGTTTCAAGCCTCTTCATTATCCCCCCCCTGTAAAGGAATTACATGACCTTGGAGTGCTGTTTTGTAGTTTGGTTTTCTTGGTTTTGTTTTTTTTTTTTTCTTTTTTCTTTTTTTCTTTTTTTTTTTTTTTTTTTTTTTT